>JAKCPI010025316.1:0-19420 GCA_023213315.1 Euborellia annulipes | reverse complement strand
TTTTAAACAAGATCAGGTCATACAATATATTTTTATTCTCGGAGACTCCGTTGAGCCGCAGTTACTTCATCTACACAGGTGGTCGGTGAGTTGATTGAAATTAATATAATTCTTAGATAGATTTTTTTAATTTTTTATTTTAATGTTCTTTAATGGTCGACTGAATTTCAATTCTCAGTTTCGAAACTTGTTCATCGTCAGGACCTTAAAAAATGATAACAATTTTTTTTACATTTTTAGATATATTCAACCTTATCAAGATAAATGTGTTATTTGTCAAATATTTAAAATTCATTTACAAATTCATCAATATAAATATCAATTTTTTTACATCCTTTTATAATTACCTTTATAGACATTAACAGAATCCTCAATTCTCTATATGGAATACATATAATTTTTTTAAAATTCCAAGTTGATCGGCTTATATTAATTTTTGTCATTAAATTATAATCCAGCTGTAAATACAATTTCTCTATCAATAAACAACATTTTATGATTTTCATTAGTTTTCTTACCATTAATTTATTAGATGTACGTATATATTTTCTTTTAATAAAATTTTTAAAAACAAATTATAATTTATTATAACTATTGACAAAATTTTAAAACAAATTATAATTTATTATAATTTATTGACAAAAAATAATTTAATGACAAAAAATTAATATAAGCCGATCAACTTGGAATTTTAAAAAATTATATGTATTCCATATAGAGAATTGAGGATTCTGTTAATGTCTATAAAGGTAATTATAAAAGGATGTAAAAAAATTGATATTTATATTGATGAATTTCTAAATGAATTTTAAATATTTGACAAATAACACATTTATCTTGATAAGGTTGAATATATCTAAAAATGTAAAAAAATTGTTATCATTTTTAAGGTCCTGACTAGGGATGAAACGATACCACTGAGGTATCGATACTTTTACTCGATACAGGTATCGGTCGCAAAGTATCGAGTACCTACTCGGTATCGATTGAAAAGTATCGATACTTACTCGTATCGGTCAATTTTTTTCGTACAATTAAAGATAAGCAAAAACATCAGTAAGTACTGATATATCAAGATTCGCAGGAACTTTGCAGCCAAGAGATTAAATAAAAATCTTTTATTTAATTTCTATTTGCTGACGTTTCGGTCGTCAATCACGACCTTCATCATCGGAGACCTCCGAGTAGCAAGTATACAGGGTGTCCGGTAAAGAATGGATAACCTTGAAATGTCTTATAGTATAACTTATGGCCGTTCAGAAAAAAAAATTGAAACAAAATATATCATAAGTAGTACCTAAGATATGATTTTTTTAAAAGAAAGGTCTAATTTTTTTACCTTGTTTTACTTTTATGAACACTACGATAGGAAAGGAATGGATTCCATCGGTTTGTTGTTATTTTATTATTATACACGAACTATGCTAATAGATAAACAGTGAATAGTATGACTAGCTATTGCACTTTTTTATTAAAAAATTAGCAACATTAAAACAAGGTAAAAAAATTAGACCTTTCTTTTAAAAAAATCATATCTTAGGTACTACTTATGATATATTTTGTTTCAATTTTTTCTCTGAACGGCCATAAGTTATACTATAAGACATTTCAAGGTTATCCATTCTTTACCGGACACCCTGTATGATAATGAAATTAAATTGTATATTTAATTGCAATGAATATTAAAATACCTATGTAAAATTGATAATATTTGTCCTGTTGAAGGTCGTGATTGGCGACCGAAAAGTCGGCAAATAGAAATTAAATAAAGATTTTTTATTTAATCTCCTGGCCGCAAAGTCCCTGCGAATCTTAATTAAATCTCTACAGGCATACAACATCACGTTCTTGGAAAAAAAAAAAAAAAAAAAATTACGACTAAGAAAAAAATTCAGTTTTAGAGGTACCTACTACCCAAAAAATAATAATTTTTCAAGATATTTCCCTGTTAAACACTCCTATAATAAAAATTAAAATACAGCGGTACAAACCATTCTACTTATTTCTATTGTAAATAAGAAAAAATGTACATAAATGTTCTTCCGACCTAACTAATCATCGCGTACGCGGACCGAGTATCGATACGAGTATTTTTGACCGATACTTACTTGGTAGTCGATTCCAAAGTATCGAATCCAAAATTACTTGGTATCGAAAGAAAAGTATCGAGTAAGTACTTGTATTTACTCGTATCGTTTCATCCCTAGTCCTGACGATGAACAAGTTTCGAAACTGAGAATTGCAATTCAGTCGACCATTAAAGAACATTAAAATAAAAAATTAAAAAAATCTATCTAAGAATTTTATTAATTTCAATCAACTCACCGACCACCTGTGTAGATGAAGTAACTGCGGCTCAACTGAGTCTCCGAGAATAGATGTCCTTCATCCCAGAATCAAAAATTTTATATATTTTTATGTAGGGAAGTGAAACACTGGGTTAATACAGTGGAGTAGCCTAGGGGGTGAGGGCAAGGGGGTCATCATGCCCCGGGCAAAATAATTTTGTATATTTTACATACATATAATATATGGTTTTCGAATGGGGAGGGAGGGGCCGCTAAAAGATATTGTGCCCCGGGTGCGAGTTAAGCTCTCTACTCCACTGGGTTAATAAATACTTAGACTAACGCTATTTTATTTATTTATTTTTTTCATTTTATTCAATAGTACTCTTGATTTTGAGTATCCTGCGTAAAACAGGGAGGGAGTTACTCTATTCTTTTTTATATTTTACGCTTGCCAAGGTCATGAAGCCACACCTAATTGTTTATTTAAATTTAATTTTCAATTTTCTGCTAATTTAAAACAGTTTATTTATAAATGAAAAATAAAATTACACATACTCTTTCATGCTAATGGGAAATTGTTTATTTTCGAACGCTTGGATTCATTCAGCTCATACCAATTAAGCTATTTATACCGCCCCTGTTTGATAGTTTAACTTTCCCAAATTTGATATCCTCCTGTCTATTTAACTGTCCTTGTAAGAGAGATCCAGATTTGCCAACATCCCTTGTTCTATGACAAGTCGACGAAGAGAGTCAAATAGAGATTGTGCAAACGAGGGAAAGTCGTCGTTGACGTCCCCCCTCTCCTCTCCCTAAACAGGAAGTTATAGAAATTTTAGTGGTTAAGTTGTTTGTCACGAAGACTATTAGTATCTCAAAAAAATATCTTTAATTAATTAATCTTTATTAAATTTTTAGTGTGTCTAGCGATAGCTGGGTCAAATAATATACATTAAAAATTCGCATCCCGTTTCAATCATTTATTTAAATTGAATTGGCCACCAATCAATTCACATAAATAGAGGTTCTAAATGACCTCAGACCCTGAAAAAAGATTTACACAAATAAATAAAGTGGACTTAAATATAATTATTATACTAACTTTATTTAATATAGGCCTATAAGTAGATATTAGTATGCAATAGTTTTGAATTAAACCTCTCAAAGAAATGTAGCAGCATACATTTGATTGTATTTTTATTTTGCCCATTTAGCTACTACACGCGATTGGTCTAAAAACGTTTACAAAATACATATTTCTCAAATTAATAAACACATTAAAAATTGTTAATGTTAAAAAAAATAATAATTCGGGAATTTTCCTATCCCTTTCCTCGTACGGCCTGATCTAAAAAAAAAAATTCAAAATTTTTGAAAAATTTTTTAGGTAAAATACAGTACTATTTTCAGTTAACGTATTTACTCCAAAAGTTGATATAAATCTACAAATTTAGAGTAAGAAGTAGGCCAAAGTTTTTTTTTGACTCAGGGAAGCCTAAAACGTCTAAAATCATCAAAATCTCGAGGTCGAATTTTTTTACTATTATCATATTGCATATGAGAAAGTAAAAAAAGAGCCTGGATGACTTCGGCCGCAGCCGAAATTAAATAATTAAAAAATTAAAAAAAAGTAACATTATATAAATTAGGTAATATAAATTAAATAAAATATAAACTAGTGCCAACGGTCGCCAGTATCAATTTTATATAAATTATATTGTCTAAAGAAGAGTGATGAACATTCACACAGAAGGAATCAGAGACTAAAGTCTGGTCTGGTTAAATACAGTATATAATATTTGTAATCAAACAGGAAAGCTTCTCAAGTTAATAACCGATAGAGCCTTGGTTGGGCGTTAATTTAGTTGAAATAAAAATTGGCTACCCATGTCTTGTTTTTCTTCTGAATCCCTCGCCATTGAGCTTTCAGTCAGCTATTTTTTTTTTTTTTACATAGCATAAGAATGCAATTTCTCCATTAATGAAAGTTGATAGACATTTTGATTTATTGCATAAAAAAGAATCAATTCAATATAAAAATAATGCGAATCTCTCTCTTATAATGAGAGTAAAAACAAGATGACGAGTAAATAGTAAGCGATTAGGGTGAGCGATGACCCGTCCCGTTTGGGCACGCGACACACGCGACGGAACACCGTCCGGATTACGGCACCTTCTCTCAAGGTCTACCAATTGCCATTAGTTCCGTGCCACTCGACTCCAAATTTCCAAGAGTTTCAAAGAGTCATTTAAACGAAAAAGAAGAAATTTAAATCTTATCAAGGATAATTACCTAAAATTTTTTTTAACCAATGGCCTTTGATATTATATAAATAAAAAAAAATATCTTAAGACGATCATCAACCCTTTTGGAAAATAGTAATCTCAGAATTTGTATTTTTCGGCGGTTTCGAAGAGGTTTAAAAGATATAGAGTAAAATTGTGTATAGTTATAATTAGAGCAGTAATTAAAATTTTAATGGAATATTCTTCTTTTTTTTATGTAATTTTCGTTTACTTGTGGAATAGGAGATATTGTTTAGAACAGTGGTTCTTAACTCGTGGGCCTCGGCCCACTTGTGGTCCGCGGGATGATTGGAACTGGGCCGCGGATGTCTAAGGAATGTTAAAAATTATATACAGTATATATAGGCTATATATATACACTGGGCCTCAGCGTTTTTTTTTTACGGAAAAAGTGGGCCACACCTCAAAAAAGGTTGAAAACCGTTGGTTTAGAATGTACAGAGAAAAAATTCTGATGCGACTGGTCGCAGAGCACATAACTTTCAATTACCGAAGGTCTGAGTTTATCACTCCATATTTTTGTGACGGCATACATTAAGTTTTTGGCGGTACAGTACATTAGAAGATATAAAATTTATAAACTTTGAGAAAAGTATTTATTAATTTTAAACTGGTAACTGTTGGCTCTAGTTGAAACATTATGCTTTAATTCTCCTATAAAAGTATTTATATTTTGTTACAATCGCAACCATTTCCCTTATCTTCCCTATGAAGTACAAGAGTAAAGCGGGCTTTAAACAATTTTGTTGACAAAATTAGAATATATATTTTAAAAAGTACCTAAAAAATAATGGATTTATGAATTTTAATCAAAATCATTGAAACGAATTTTAGAAAAACAAAAAAAGGTACATCAGTAGAGGACTAGCACACTCTGGCAAAATCTTCGTATTACGTGCCAGAAGCATTCTTAACTTAAATATAAAATTTCAAGCACCTAGCTCTTTTCGTTCTGGGGATATTTTGTTCACATACACACCAGACAAATGACCATTTGCGGAACCCATTTTTTTGGACTCACTAGATCTCAAAACGTGTATTTCCATCAAAATTTCGACAAAAAAGTTTAAAGAATAATCATATTATGATTGTATTAATCATAATCATGTCTTTTCTCTAAAAACAGACTTTAAAATTTAACAACAAATGGGTGTTAAAAAGTAAAATACAATAACAATAAAGTTAAAAAATGCTATTCTCTAAACCAAGTTTTAACTGGATCGTTCGAATTGTGATTATTATAATAAGTCGGTATAATTCGGCGTGCTTAATTATATATGCTTGAATTTAAATTAAAAATGAAATTCAATTTCCTATGATGAAATTCTTCTTTAATGTTTGAATCAACATCTTAATTAATTAGAAATATAATCTTTATTCGCTTTCCGCTTGTTTTTATGAAGATTTGTAGCTTGTTTCTGAGAATTTCCCGAAAAAGCTCAGATCGCAAGCAGATTTTGTGCTGTATGCATAATAACGCATTGTTGCATACTCCCTAGGCGCAAAGCGCAAAGGGTTCAATGCAAAATAGTATATGCTAATGAGTAAATGTGAATTTTTTTAGTTATTAAAAACTTAAAAATATTCAAATACATATCACTAAAATTTTAAAATAATTAATATTATTCTTCTATCTTTTTCTCTTCCTATTTTATTAATTAATTAATTATAAATACAAGAAAAGGTGCAATTATAAGATCCCCCCTTATTTGCTTTCTCTTTGAGAAAATGAAACAAAGATAGATAATTAACAGGAAGTGATCCTTTAGAGGAGATAATCCCGGCTCTAATGAACGGATCTTGGATAAAAATCAAGGGCGCGGGTCAGGGGCGCGCTTTTTTGGGCCACCCCCAGTCTATTTGCATTCAATTCATCTCGTTGCTCCTGGGTCGTAGAACATTCGCCTCTTTAGCTAGGAGTCAAGGGCTCGCTTCCCGTACACTTTTCTTGAATAGCCTACTAATTCGCTTAGAAAATGGAGACTGATCTAAATTGCCCGAGATGCAGGAAAATATATTTAAAAATTTACAAAAATCTTATTTCCTTAACTATTAATTCTAAGGTCCGTCGGTCAAAAATAAATACTTTTCGTATATTTGTAGATATATCCAATATGACAAAATAGCTGAATATCTAGCGAAATATCTACAAATAAACGGATAATACGCTAAAGTATTTTTTTTGCCGACCCCTGCCTACTAATATAAAGTAATTTCGATAAATTGTTGAGTTTGATGGCTGTAGAATTTAAATTAGGAGGGGACGGGAGCCTTCCCGGGAGACAGCAGCCAGGTAAAATAAAAAGCGTTATGTTCTGTCGCCGACGTTTCGAGCGCTAGTCGCACTCATCTTCAGGGCAAGCAGAATTGTCAAAAATAAGTACAGGTGGTGTGGTACTGTATATTGTTATCATGCATAAACATGTCAGTACAAAATTTTCATCCTTTTAAAAAGTGCAATGAAAAAGACCTTTCAACAAATAATCAAACATCAACAAACATCATTTGCTGTTCCAGTCGCATAGTTAGTTGTTGAAAGGTCTTTTTCATTGCACTTTTTAAAACGATGCAAATTTTGTACTGACATGTTTATGCATGATAACAATATACAGTACCACACCACCTGTACTTATTTTTGACAATTCTGCTTGCCCTGAAGATGAGTGAGACTAGCGCTCGAAACTTCGGCGACAGAACATAACGCTTTTTATTTTACCTGGCTGCTATCTCCGGAAGGCTCCCGTCCCCTCCTAATTTAAAGTAATTCCTCATAATTTTGCTGTATTTTTTTCTCCCACCCTCTCATATCAATTATTCAAATTATCAAGCATTAAAGGATGACCTTAGAACGTCATTAGTTTTGTTTTTTATCAAGTAACAATTTTAATTGTCCTATGATTTTATGTAATTTAAATTACAATGCTAAAAAGATGTCACCTTAAGGTTATAAAAAAAAAATCTAAATCGTTTAAGTGTCATAATGTTTTGGGTTGAGGATTTGAAGGATACTTCGAGAGCTGATTCACCCTTCAAGGCTACTCTCAGGGGGATGCGCGGCCAACCAAGAACTCAGTAATATTAAAAACTCTCTATCATATAACGTTCTAATGATATTAAATAGCCCTACTCCTTTAGATCGTAGCGTGATTTATATTAAAAGTCAGTATTTCGCTTCCCGCCCTAAGCGAAAATTTTTTTTTAAACTGTTGACTATCATTTGTGACTATTTATTGTTGGAATCAAGAAAAATTTGATCTACTTACCCGACTAATCAATGATAAAAATATTTTGGTCTGATTTTTCGGTTAGTGAAAGCAGAAGATTTCATTTACCGACCCCACAGCGCGAGATTAATAAACAAGGATAGAAGAAGAGAAAAAATTACTCCGAATGTAATTTGAAGAAATAAATAAGCATGTCTCAATAATTGTATTTTAAGAGAATTTAATGCCTATGATGTAATAACAAATAACAAAAAATTTTTTTAATATGAGACGATTAGACATTTCCATAATCATCTTAAAAGTCTCTTCCATAGTGACTTTAAGCGAAACCTAAATAAACTTGTTAGATACGTAGGGCTTATAGCTGGTAGTTCAATCAGGATAAGTAAAAAGGAGAAGAAAAATCTGGTGTGACTGGCGCACAGCACATAACTTTCTCTTACCTTCGGTAATCGAAAGTTGTGTACTGTGCTTGTCACACCAGATTTTTTGTGTCGACATGTATTTAGTATCCGACAGTACGGTACATTCGATTTTCAAGGTGTAAAATTTATATGTGAAAATATTTATATTTTGTTACCATGGCAACCATTTCTCTTATCTTTTTCTATGGAGAACAAGAGTAAAGTGGTCTTCAGAAGATTTCAATGACAAAATGAGAATATACATTTTAAAGAGAACCTAAAAAATAATTGATTTTTGAATTTAAAAAAAAAATCGTTGGAGCAAATTTAGAGAAAATCGAAAAAAAGTGAAAAACTACATCAGTAAAGTACTAGTACTTTTTGACCGATTTTGATTAAAAGCATATTTTCCCGCTCCGGGGGGGGGGGGGGTGTTTAACGTAAATATAAAATTTCAACCTCGTAGCTCAATTCTTTCATGCTTTAAATTGAGCCCAGACACACAGACAGACCATGTCGCGAAAACCATTTTTTGGATTCAAGGGACCTCAAAACGTGGATATCCATCAAAATCTCGACATTGAATTTTTGACATGAATCCAATACTTTCTCTCTCTATATATTAACATATATAGAGGTAAGAGAAAGTACAAATCAGCAGCTAGTTGTATTTGATTACTGAGAATGATCCCAACCGGGATCGAAACGTCAACGTGAGGGGAATAAAATTATGAATTACAACTAGCTGCTGATTTTTCTTCTCCTTTTTACTTATCGATAAATAAATTTATTAGAAAAGTGCCTGGACCTGAATATATTCATTAACAACGGTTACCGTTAAAGTCTTATATGGCCTGAGTTACCGAAAACACTGTGTGTATATGTGTGTGAGTGTGAATGTGAATGGGAAAAAAGAGTGAGTGTTAAAAAAAAAAAAAAAAACTTATCATATAGACCGGGCCTATTTATTTATATTAATTGATATATATTTGATTTAAATAAATTTTCAGTACCGGACACGTTGGCTTTTAAGATTAACAACATTGACATTGTCAATCTCTCCATCACAAATTTTTGAAGCCTTTTTTTTTTTTTATAATTAATAGGGCCTATATACCGATTAGCGTGCTGGCCTTGTATACCAAGGATCGCGGGTTCGGATCCCAGGCAGTCCTATGATTTTTTATTCATTTGGATACCAAATGGCTTAAATGAACTCTGTTATGCACTAGTGTGCCAAGTGCCAAAAAAAAATTAAAAATTGAGTTAATCACGGAATATTGTTTCAAATGCTATAATTAATAGTATTTTTTATGAAATATGTCCTAAAAAAATTTATATTTAATGTTACTTGCACAATTGACAAAAAAAATTATATATAATCCACTGAAAACAAAAAACTTGAATGTTAATTTTCTCAAAACTCGGTAGCTGGCGCTTGACACACTAATGAACAGGGTCCAAATAAGAATGCCTGGACCCCAAATAAATATATATTACTAAATACGAGTTATCGTTTAAGTCTTAAATGGCCTGAGTTGTCGAAAAGATTGTGTGAATGTGTGTGTGAGTGCGAATGAAAAAAAAAGTGTTAGTGTTAAAACAAAAAAAATATATATACCGATGGTCACTGGGGGACGTTTAACAGTTTAACACGCTAATTCCTCGATTTTTTTTTTATTTTGTATCCCATGTTTTATATTCCACATACTACTAGTTGTGTTGAACTAACTATTCTTATTATTCAATGAATACGAGAGTAATACAGTATAAGCCTTATTACAATTAGACTATTGTTGGTTTCAATAATTTGTCAGTTTCATTATTTTAGAGGCTCATCCTTTGACCTGATGCTCTCTCTTCCGTAAGAATTTAAGTCTACAACTACAGTTTCGTTTCACTTTATTTATACTGCCAGTTAACAGTTAAACAAAAAGAAAAAAAAATTAATAAAGACCAAAACGTTAATTTGTGCGAAATATTGATGTTTATTCCACAAAGAGAATCTCGATCGTGTATCCTTTTTCTGGATTTATCTGATTTTTTTAAATATAATTGAATTAAAATAGAAAAAGAGCATTTGGAATTAATCGCCTGTATCATCATTATCATCGACGTTATGATCATATGGGTCATGTCCTTAAGTTATATAATCCATTGTTTAGAAATACTAAACACAAACATAGCCTATTTCTTCTTGGCAAACGGGCCGAAAAATATAATTAAAAATTTACTTATTACTTAAATTTTTCATATTTCATTGTTACACGTAATTATTAAAATATTCAATTAATAATAAATTAATCTTTATAATTATTCCCTTGTTCATTCAAGGCGACGAAGCGAAAAAAAAAATTAATTAATCATTTAATGAAATCAGTCAAGGAAAAATATAAAACATCAAAATTAACACCAGCATTTCTGTCAACATTACTTTATTTGTTAGTCTATTATTTATGGAATTTTATATAAAAATTGGAAAGGAAGTATATCCAGTTTTTCTTCCACCGCTTTTCTAGATCGCTTCAGGACAATTCGCCGTCCAGTTCTCTAATTAAGTTTAATTTTTTCATATATTTAGAAAAAAAAATAGTTTTGTTAGCAAAATATTTAATGAAAAGTTTTGACGCCTCATAGGTCGGCAACCTGCAACCTCCCCTTTATTCAATACAGACCTTGTAAAATAGCTAAAAAATATTTTAACAATTAAAATGTTTACATAAATATGATAATACTACAAAATTATGATTTAAGAATTGTTTCCAACTGATTAATTATAATTTTTTTTTTTTTTTTACACACGCACACTTTTTTCTCATTCACGAATATAAATTCAAATCAAATTTTTAAGTATTAATTTTTAAAATTTTACATTAAAAATAAATTTTTTTTCGAAAAAATAGTTTTTCGGGGGGGGGGGGGGTAACCCCCTTTACCCCCCTCTTGTATCCGCTCTTGGATGAGACTTCGGACTCCGTAATCCTCAGCTTAACCGTTGCCTCCTCATATTCAAGTCCCCCCGCTTTAATCACATACAGACAAACCCACTACAAATATTATGTCACAACATAAAACTACCTCCCCCCCCTGAAACCGAAACTTGTTTTAAACTTTTTCTTAAAATTTTCTATACAAAATTTCTATCATTTTTTTTTTAAGTAAATTTTCAAATTCTCCCTCAAATAATCATTCCTCTTGTGAAAATCATTTTACCTTATAGTTTTTTTTTTTTTTTATTATGCGGGTATCATCCTATTTTTTAAACTCAAAAACTTTTATAAATTTAACTTTGAATTACAGACAGTCCGATAATTTTATTTAAGGCATTTGGATACCAAATGGCTTAAATAGAAATGCCTGAACCCCAAATAGATTTATTAAAACATACGAGTATCGTAATGGCCTAAATTGCCGAAAAGACTGTGTGAATGAGAAAAAAAACAAAAAAACTTTGAATTGTTATGCCACGCTTAGAGAAACCCCCCGGGTTCCCCATGTTACATTTAGTAAAGTTTTGACCAGATCCCTCCTCCCCTAAAGCGTTACGTATTATCTGGAGACCTCTATGATGGATATGAGTATATGGGCAGCCAAGGAGAAAAAATAAAAGTCTATATATTGTCAACGTTTCGAGTGCCGATCGCCGAAACGTCAACAATTATAATCGAAACGTCGACAAAATACAAACTTATTTTTTCGCACACCATCATATTATAATATCCAGCCATTAACAAACAACCAGAAAATATTCTGGATTAAATAAAAAAACGACAAGAATGAAAAATAAAAATTAAAATAAGGAAAAGTTCGTGAAAAATATACACACAAGGTTATTTATTAATAATAAACGCCACCCTTTCTTTTGATTGGTGGGGGAGTATTCGCGATTCGCAAGTGAGAGAAGGGGGCTTCCTCATATAATAGCAGGTGACTCAGGCGGCGAGAGCGCATTCCGCGATACGCCATGCACTAGTCAGTGTAAAAAAATAAACATCAATCAAAAGTAGTGTGTGCTTGTGTGTGGTGTGAGTGGTGGATGAGTGTAACCAAGTGGAGATGCCAATGCCGATATTGCTGTTGGTGTTGCTCACCGTGCCGAGGCTTGGTCTTGCCTCACAACCCACCTCCATCATCATCATAGAAGATGCCAAAGGTGCAGAACCTATCTTTCTCACTCACTCTCGCTCTCTCATTAGCCTACAAAAGAATTCTTCCTTCCGGATAAACAAAACATAATTATATTATATACGAGGTCAAGTAAAAAAATAAATGAACTTTTAAGAAAGGAAAAAAATATTATAATATATCCTTATATTATGATGCAATATTTGTTAAATTTTATACTACGGAAGTCAAAATACACAAAATCAAAAACTTTTTGAAGAAAAAAAAAAAATTAAATTATACTAAAAAGAAATTAAGAGAATTCCCCTTGCGATATGTGATTAGTCGTTTAGGGGAATACAAAATAAAATTAGCAACCAGTTGACTTTCTTAAAAATCTGGGAGGACGCACAGCACACCAACTTTCTCTTATTCTAGGTAAGAGTTGTGTTCTGTGCTTGTCACACCAGATTTTTTGTGTCGAGATATATTTAGATTCCGCCGATATAGTTTACGTATTATAATTCAAGATATCAGATTTTTAAACATGGGTTGCTCTCGGGGGGTTTGGATCCCAAGGCAGTTCGATGATTTTATTTAAGCCATTTAGATACCAAATGGCACACAGACAGACCATGTTGCGAAAAGCACTTATTGGATTCAGGGAACCCTAAAAACGCGAATATTCTAATATATCGGCGAAAACTAAATATATAATATTGAGATGTTTGCTGAACTATTAACAGATAGGATAGGATGGCAGCCAGAAAAGAAATCAGACAAAAATTTAATCAATCTTTATCTAATTTTATTTCGAATGCTGACGTTTCGGACGCAAATTGCGCTTAATAAATCGATAGTTAATAAAAACGATTGTCCTGAGGAATGGCGCGATTTGCGTCCGAAACGTCGGCATTCGAAATAAAATTAGATAAAGATTGATTAAATTTTTGTCTGATTTCTTTCCTGGATGCCATCCAACGAAATATATATCCTGACACAAAAAATCTGGTGTGAAAAACACAGAACAAACTTTCTCTTACCTTTGGTGCGACCAGTCACATATGATTTTTTTTATTTGATTTTTTGTTCATTTTCTTATGCCTATTAATTATAATAATAATGATCTTGTTAGACTATCGTGAAGAAATGAATTGAAAAAGGCAAAATGTTTAAATAATCTCCAAACGCTTCCCCCCCCCCCCCTCTCCCTTAAAGACACAGTCAATGATAGCGATCACAATTAAAATACAAAACAAGCCGCCTTCTTTAGGACAAGCCTAAATATTTTTTTTTTTTTTATTATCTCATCATCGAAGGCCATATGGACATTTACATTAATTTTTTTTATTTTTTCACTATATATTTAAATTAGCCCGTGGTCCCTGACTCAGAGAGAAGACATTAGCTTCTCGTGCCTGTGGTCCCGGTTTCGCTTTCCGTCCCAAACGAGAAAAATTTCTTTCATTTGAATTGGCAATCAAATCAATCATTTGAAATAAATAGGGATGGGTTCTAAATGACCTTAGATGCCGAAAAAGATCTTAAACAAATTTAAAAAAAAAATTTTAATTTTTTTTTCCAATTCTTGAACAATTTATTCCCATCACCCATTAATCTCCTATATTTAAAATTTGAAAGAATTTTTATTTAAATTGAAGTTTATTCCCGTCTTATTATTATTTTTTTTTTGACTAACAAGTAGTAGAGGTAGCCCGGGAGCCGTGGCTCAGTGGGAAGACATTTAGCTTCTCGCACCGGAGTCCCGGGTTCGCTTCCCATCCCAAGCGAGAAAAATTTATCTCATTTGATTTGACTACAAATCATTTGAAATGAATAGGGATGGGGTCTAAATGGCCTTAGATGCCGAAAAGACCTTAAAAAAAAAAGTAGTAGAGGTATTCTATTTTAAAAATAATTATTTATGACGTTTTCCATTCTTATACCTCGAGGTCGTCTAATTTTGATTAACTTTAAACTCATTTTTCTGTCATTTGTATAAAAATGGGCAATCTCTATCATTTCCGTATTTAGAAGAATGATTCAATTGAAAGCCCAGTTTTAAATTAGCAGATGATATACGGTACCTGTCCCTCTCATGTTAATTTAGAGGTCAATCTTTGTTCCCCACCTGGGCAGGTGATTAAATTGTAATAACAATTACATCATAGCCATAAATGGCGGGGAGGCGACTGCCTGTTGGTTGTCTTCTCTTTTTTCACCCTTTTCTTTGCTTTCTTATTCATGAGGATCAAATCTCGATCAAAAATACGATCTAAATCACATCGAATTATATTTAAATTTTTATTTTTTCTTACCTCTATATATGTTAATATATAGAGAGAAAGTATTGGATTCATGTCAAAAATTCGGTGTTGAGATTTTGATGGATATACAAGTTTTGAGGCCCTTTGAATCAAAAAAACGCGACATGGTCTGTCTGTGTGTCTGAGTTCAATTTAAAGCATGAAAGGATTGAGCTAGGAGGTTGAAATTTTATATTCAAGTTAGGGATCCCCCTAGGGCAGGGTCGGCAACCTGTGGCTCGCGAGCCACATGCGGCTCTTTGGATGTGAAGCTACGGCTCTTTATTTCCATACGCAGCATAGTAAATAATTTTTGGCAGGCCGGAAAAAATACCGTGTCCCTAAAATAAGGTTTCCATGAACGGGGAAAAAATTTTCCGAAGGGTGTAAAAATTTAGTTCCACAAAAACAAAATTTTAAAAATATTTCCGGAAGGCGAAAAATTTAATTCTGCAAAATTTATTGCAGGGCGAAAAACTTAAGCTACCGCAAAAGAAAAAAAAATTTCTCGCAGAGCGGAAAAAATTTCGTGTCTCTAAAAGGACATTAGGGCATTTAATCTCGGCTACAAAGGGGATGCAATGTGGATCTTATGTTTATAATCAAAATTGAAGAGCCTAAACGCCCTTATATAAATATTATTAATTATCATTAATTTATAAAAACATATAATATAAATATTAATTAATATTATAGCCATGGGCGTAGCCAGGGGGAGGCAGGACGGGCCATTGCCTCCCCCCCTGGCTTCTAAAAATTTAAAAAAATATATATACAAATATATATACAAAAAATATATCCAATTGGGAATTTTTTTAACGCTTCAATCCACTACATTAATTTAAATTTTTTTTTTTTATTTAAATAAATAATTAATAATCTATGTATATATTAATTGCAACCCCCCCTCTCGCCATAACGAGGGGTTGCCCCTCTAACAATATGTCTGGCTACGCCCATGATTATAGCTACTCTCTTTCAATATAGCTATAGGGAAGAAAGGGTCCCTAGCCTATCTTGAAATAATTTTATGATGCATTGCTGGAAGATAGGCAACTAGAACGACCAAACGACGAAAAAACATTTCAGTTGCCTATCTTCCAGGAAGCCAGAATGATTGTGGAATCTTTTGATGCCCTTTTATGTCTTAAATTTTTCATTTTAATTATAATTTAATATAACTAGACTTATTCAGAACACTCTTATTTAGGAACGTTTCAGCTATGATCAACAAAGCCATCAGCCCTGCAATTTTGATTATAAAGATGGCTTTGTTGATTATAGCCGAAACGTTTCTAAATAAAGAGTGTTAACAAAATAGATGCTTTTTATTTATTATTGGCTCCATCCTCTTTATATCATTAATCTAATTATATAACAGCCACAATTCGTTATATACTTTAATATAACTATCCCACAATTCGAATTATTATATTCTCTTGGGTCATTAGAAGTGACATAAGAACTGACCCTGAGGGGTAACTTTCATGGAAGGGTAATTTTCTGCAATAGGTGGATTTGAACTCGCTCGGATTATAAGCTTAACTATTAATACTTTATCCCCTATGGTAATCGCTTATTATATCTTATATAATGATAGTAATTGGATTAAAATAAAATTTAAACAATTTTTTATTCACTAGTAAAAGTAATAATCTCAAATAAATCAAATTTCTAATGAGTGATGATACATTTGAAATCATTTTTGTTTGTTTTTCTGTTGCCTAATAGTTTGTTATTGTAAAACGACCATGACGATACGAAATTTTATATTTAATTTAAATCACCGGTCCGTAGCAAATTCTGAGGTGTCTTTGCTCATAACTAAAAATAAATAAAATAAGAAAAAATAAACAATAGAAGGAGAGATAGTTTATGAATAAATAAATAAAGTGATGATTTAAATACTTATTTTTTTACAATTTTTTTTTAATGTCAGTTTATATAATAATTATTAAAATGAGCCATAAAACAAGTAGAGGGGGGGGAAATAAAAAATAAAGTGGGGACGATCAAAGATAAGAGAGATTCAAGGATGCGCAGCCGATGGATGTGTGAGTCAGCGCTTCCGAATCAGCTACTTCTCCTCCACCTCCTGTTCTTTCAATTGTTAAAACTCTAATAGACAGTGGCGAATCTAACGTAGAGATTTTTTAAAACTTTTAAGGAACTCAGAGGTAGAGCATTAGTTTCTGGTGCCAAAGGTCAAGGGTTCGCATCCCGTCCCAAGCGAAGAATTTATTTCAATTGAAATGTATACCAGTCAATTGAATTAAAATCTGTGACTGGTCGCACTGCACACAACTTTCTTTTACCTTCGGTAATCGAAAGTTGTGTTCTGAGCTTGTCACACCAGATTTTTCATTTCAACATATGGTTTCCGCCTATATATTACAATAGAATTGTCCAAGAGCTGGTGACAAAAATGGGCAAGAGTTTTCTGAGGGTTAATATTTTCAGAATAGGTTAAAAAAAAAAAAAAAAAATTCACACTTTTTTTCTCATTCACACTCACATACACACATACACACAGTCTTCTCGGCAACTTAGGCCATTTAAGACTTTAAACGATACACGTATTTATATAATATATATTTATTTGGGGTCCAGGCATTCTTATTTAAGCCATTTGGTATCCAAGTGGCTTAAATAAAATCATCGGACTGCCTGGGGTCCGAACCCGCGACGTTTGGTATACGAGGTTAGCACGCTAACCTCTACGCCAAGCCCCGAGGGCTTCAGAATAGGTTGAATTTTAGTAATGGAAAGAAACTCTAGAGTCAGCACTTACAGTTCCTGGGCATTTGGCTGGAATAAGCCGTTAAAGTTGCGGGAAGATGGTTTTTCGAAAATATCGGTTTTCCTTGAAAATTCGTCTATAGGAAAATAATCGAAATTAAATTACAAACAAAAATGGTCTAGTTCATAATCACACTGAAGTGAACGGTTCGGGAGATATAGAAGGGTAAAATTTGATGGTTGTCATGGTAACAAGATATAAATATTTTTCTATTTCAGTGTCTCCTTTCATATGAATTATACATTTTACCCCTCTACATCTCCCAAACCGTTCACTTTAGCGTGATTATGCACTAGACTATTTTTATTTGTAATTTAATTTTTTAATTTTAATGAATTTAATGAATTTTTGCGGAAAACCTCATAGTTTTTGAGATATTTGCGAAAAACCATCTTCCAGCAACTTTACCACCTTATTCCCGCCAAAGGCCTAATCTGAAAATATTAGCCCTCAGAAAATTCTTGCCCTTTTTTGTCGCCAGCTCTTGGACTAGAATTCAAATTGTAAAATTTATACACACTTTATTCTCATTCACACTCACATTCACACACACATACACACAGCCTTTTCGGCAACTTAGGCCATTTAAGACTTTAAACGATACTCGTATTTATATAATATATATTTATTTGGGGTCCAGGCATTCTTATTTAAGCCACTTGGTATCCAAGTGGCTTAAATAAAGTCATCGGACTGCCTGGGATTCGAACCCGCGACGTTTGGTATACGAGGTTAGCACGCTAACCTCTACGTCAAGCCCCGAGGGCAAACATACTACTTAATTAATTAATTAATCTATTTATTTTAAAGTAGAGAATCTTTTCAAAAGATGTAGACAAATAATTTGATCCACTGCTATGCTGAAATGACTTGAAACCTTCAAATAAGTATAAAAATAATTGAGTTGCTTAAAAAAAAGTTCATTGATTGATCGGTTGGTGTTATCTGCAGCTGCAGCGGGGGGTCTATGCATGCCTGTTCAGCCAGCCGTAAACAATGCTCTTCTTCTTTATCTTGGGCCCCGAATCGGTCTGCTGAAGAAACAAACCATTTTCACTTTCGATTTTTATTTTATATTTTCGCAACACAATGGCAAAGCAAGGACATTGCAACTACCATCCATCCATTTATCGACAATGCTTTATTTATTTATTTATTTTTGGTAATGAAACGATGATGATTTTCAATTTAATTCACTTAAATAGAAAATCATCTCGTCCTTCACTTTTCAAGACCGTTTAATTTGTATCCGATATTTCAAGTATTAAATAAAATTTTAACCCCATATTTAATCATTATGTATTCGAGTAAAAATGATCGAGGGATCCACACGCCCGCAGCAGGTCTGAATAGTGAACCCTTAGTGGCACACGCCCACAACAGAGACACACAGGGATACACACGCCCACACCAGAGACACAGGGATACACATGCCCGCACCAGGGACACACAGGGATACACACGCCCGCACCAGGGACACACATTTTTCTTCTGGTCACTTTCGATCTACTGCAGCGTTTTCCAAACCGGCAGGCGCGGCCTAGTCTAAGGGGAGGCGCTAATATATGCCTCAACGAGCAATTTTCTAATCGCCAAAGTTTTATAAACAAAATAATAAATAACATTATTTATATATTTTTTAGCAATAAAAATTTTTGTTTGTATTATTTTATAAAATGGGGGGGAGGGGGGCGTCATACGACAAAATATTTTTAAGGGAGGCATGGTAACATAAAGTTTGGAAACCACTGATCTACTGTGTGGGCGTGTGTACCCCTTATGTGTCTCTGGCGTGGGCGTAGTTATCCCTTGTGTCTCTAAAGGTTCTCTCTAAGCAGACCTGCTGCGGGTGTGTAGATCCCTCGATCATTTTTAATCATTTTTACTCGGGTAGCTGCTGACTTCCTGTTCCTGTGTGTATGTGCCTGTCATGGCTCTGATTTGCCAAAAAAAAAGGGAAGTGGAGTTAGAGACGGAAATTTAA
>JAKCPI010025315.1:0-34565 GCA_023213315.1 Euborellia annulipes | reverse complement strand
CCGAAAAGACTGTCTGAATGTGTGTGTGAGTGTTGAGTGTGATTGAGAAAAAGTGTGAGTGTTAAAAAGAAAAAGAATTCAAAATGCAAATAAAATTTAAAAACATAGAAAAAATAAAAAATAATAATAGAAGAGTTTTTTTTTTTGCGCAAAAAGCACTCACACTATTTTTTCATTCACTCTCACATTCACACACTTAATCATTACACACAGTCTTTCGGCAACTTTAGGCCATTTAAGACTTTTTTTTTTACGATATCCCATTTAAATTTGTGTAAAATCATCGAATTGCCTGGGATCCGAACCCCGGACCTTTGCTTTACAAGGCAGGCGCAGATTTGCAGTAGCAATTGTGTCAATTGGTTTCTAGACTACAGGGCGCGAAGAAAACTATTTTGTATATGACTACTACTAACTTAATAGTTAAAGAAATAAATTTCAAAGCCCAGGATAGAAATATTATTTAAATTAGCCTCTTCGATAGAATACCAATTCTATTCTTTATTTATTTTTTGTTTAACAATAATTTTTTCAAAATTTATCTATTTACATAAATGCCATTTTTTTTTTTTTTTTGTTTAAAATTTTACAATTTAAATAATAAAAATAAAAAATAACAACACAAGATCGTGAACATAACTTGCATGATTATCATAATAATTATGAAGCGAATAATTTATCTAGGAAAAATAAAAAAGATTTATCTTGACATTATTATAGTCAGAGACGAGAAAGAAAAAAATAAAGAGAAGGATTATAAGTTAAGGGGAATGTGGTTTTGTGTATGAGGAGATGTCAGTAGCAGGCAAAAGGGTCCCAAATTATGACCCAGACTGGCTAAATGTTACTTGTTGAATGCGATGCCCTCCTCTCTTCGCCCTTGCATTCATCGCCATTAGAATACAAACAACACGGCCAAATGGGAAAATATTTTATTAATCGGTCTTGTATAATTTGAGATCCAGCCAGAAAGTTGTGATTAGCATCTTTCCAATTAAAATTATTTAATTTATTTTGGAGGAAATCAAAATAAGAATAAAGATAGAGACTTTTTGAATTTGTATAAATTCATATTAAATGGAGGAAAAATATAGGCCCTAAAAATTAAAAATATGTCCAGATTAGAAAATCTGATACAGTGAATTCCCGATAATTCGTATACCTATTATTCGTATTTCCCGCTAATACCTACAATTTTCCCTCTCCCCAAAGCAAATCCCGATAACTGGTATAAAAACAATACATTTCAGCCCCCCAAGGTAACTGGTATTATTTGCATGCACGTGGTCACTTGAAACGTCTTATAATTCGTATTCTCAGCTTACAATGCTCGTTAATTCGTACTGCTTTCAAGAGGGGGAGGAGAGAGAAAAGTTTTTCTCGTTCATTCGTCATCTTTTCACTCAAAGAAAATGAGAAGAGGAGAGAGGGAAATTGAGCTTCTCTTATATTTTGTCTTTCCTTTTAGTCCAGGCAGGGATGCCAAAGAGTACTAGTCCTTTACTGATGCACTTTTTCAGTTTGTTTCGATTTCCTCAAAATTCGCTCCAACGATATTTTTTTTTAAATTCAAAAATCTATTATTTTTTAGATTCTCTTCAAAATGTATATTCTCATTTTGTCATTGAAATCTTCTTACGACCTCTTTACTCTTGTGCTTCATAGGAAAGATAGGAGAAATGGTTGCGATGGTAACAAAATATAAATATTTTCCTATACTTATAAATTTTATATTTTGAAATTCGAATGTACCGTACTGTCGGAGCTTAAATATATGTCGACACAAAAAAATCTGGTGTGACAAACACAGTACACAACTTTTTCTTGCCGAAGGGTAAGAGAAAGTTGTGTGCTGTGTGCCAGTCACACCAGATTTTTCTTTCTTTCATTTATTTTATTTACAAAAACCTGTCACCTGCTACAAGTGTTTGAACATTGGCGGAAACTATGTTGAAAAAAAGTTTAAGACATGCATTTTCATGTAAAAATAAAATTGACTTCAAAAACATTTTGAAATTTTTGATTGAAGGATCAGGAGCAAAAATATCAAAATGAACAACAATCGCCAAGGATTCTCAAATTCAAAAACATTTTTTTATTTTTTTTATTTTCAAAATGGTGATTACGCCTCGTAAATACGATCTGGGCTCTTATTTAATCATAAGATTAGCTTAACTAGATGTGAAAGACTCGAAAGTCATAGTCAACTAGCTTATCCGAGGGATAGCTAGTTAATTAGATGTAAATCAACCTGCCCTAAGAGACCTCACTACAACTTTTTCATAAATCCAAAATCGAAATTTATTTTACATAATAATTATTGAAATATAATAATTTTCCATTAGATGGATCCAAGGGATTTAATTCGAATTGCTAGGTGCAGGATAATTAACATAAATACAGTCACTTCTCGATTTACTCCCGGGTTATGTTGCGACAGGGGATCGTAATTCAAAGCCTCGTAATTAGAGCTGGAATTATAATCAATGGGTTAATAACAAATATTAAATTTGTGCGAGGAAATTTTTTATATAAACTTTTACCTTTTACTTATTAATAAAAAAATACCTGACACGTTCGGGCTTAGTGTCTAGTATTGATACAGATAATAATTTTCTCATTTATATTTTCTTTCTTAAATTGAATAAATAAAGACCTATCTCGCAACGAAGAGGGAATATTCTTTCCTTTTAAGGACTCGAAATCAATCTATTCCTCTCCATCAATGTCGATAGATTATTCTAGAAATTATTTTATAAAGAAATATAAATAATGATTTAATATAGGAAATCACTATAGAGAGAAAATAAATCAATCGCTCTTTTTTTTCCCAAGATTTAATCAAATCGATAAATTATGAAATTTTGCTTTTGCACAATGAATTTCAAAGCTTTTAAAAAATTACATCCAATCAATAAAGATCAACCAACGAAAAATGAGCGGAAAAAATAAAGTACTTTATTTTATTTGCCTACTATATAGACATTTTAAAAAGAAAATTGCTTTTCACAGATGACGATATAAATATTATTCATGTAATCTTAATTTAAAAAATTTGGTGTGACCTTCGGTAATCGAAAGTTGTGTTCTGTACTTGTCACACCAGATTTTTTGTGTCTACATATATTTAGTTTCCGACAGTACGGTACATTCGAATTTCAAGATATAAAATATGGGAAAATATTTATATTTTGTTACCATTTCTTTTCTAGGGAGTACAAGAGTAAAGTGGTGCTTCAGAAGTTTTTAATGGCAAAATGAGAATATACATTTTAAAGAGCATCTAAAAAATAATTGATTTTTGTATTTTAAAAAAAATCGTCAGAGCGAATTTAGAAAAAATCGAAAAAAAAAACTGAAAAAGTGCATCAGTAAAGTACTAGTACTCTTTGGTCGATTTTGTTCAAAAGCTTCGTGTCACGTCACATGGGGGTGCCTAACTTAAATATAAAATTTCAACCTCCTAGCACTTTTCATTCTTGAGATATTTTGTTCACAGACAAGCAGACAGACCATGTCGCTTTTTGGATTCAGGGGACCTCAAAACGTGTATATCCGTCAAAATCATTTTGACATGAATCAAATACTTTCTCTCTCTATTTATTAACATATGGAGGTAAGAGAAAGTAAAAATTACACCATTTTTTTAAAATTCATTTTACTTTATTCCTACATACCTCTGTAAGAAAATTTTTTTTTTCATTATTAATTTTTGCCTTCTTATTTAACCCCCCTCGTCAAATATTCAATTAATCCCATATTTTTAATGGAATTTTTTGACTAATTCTTTAATTCTCTGGAGCTAACGAATATTGGCCTCCAAGATCAATTTTCCAAATGATTGCTAGTTTTATAAATAAAATAATAAAATAATTTATAAGATTCGGGGGCGGAGTTTTTAATTAAAATAATAAATAAGAAAAATATTTTTATATAAATTTATATTTTTTAGTATTAATATTTTTTGTTTTTGTATTATTTTATTAAATGTGTGTGGGTGGGGGGGGGGGCGTCATTCGATTAAAAATTTTTAAGGGAGGCGTAATTACATTGGAAACCTCTGGCCTAAAGTAAGACTCATTCTAGAAAATTATACTATGTGTAAAACCCAAAGGCGGATCCAGGGAAGATTTTCAGGGTTTTAATTTTTTTCTGACTAGACGCGAAGCTCGCCGAAGGCGATAGCATTGTTAATTATTTTATTTATTAGGATTGGATAAAGGGTTGAATAATTGAAAAAAATGTTTTTTAAATTTATTTTAGCTAAATCGAAGCCAAATAAATATTAAACATTCAAAAAATAGCGTTGATTATTATTTTATAATATTAAGGGATGAGATGAAGGGTTGATTATTTAAGAAAGGCCTTGGAATATTCCAAATCACTTGTTGACATTTTTTTCCATCTCTAAATATAGTTAGATTAGAGCAAAAGGTATTTTTTTACTTTTAATAAAAAGGGAATTGTTATTTTCATTCGTTTTATTCCTATACAAAGAAAGATTCGAGTTTCTTCTCGTTCAGTCGAGCGCGCGGCCTGCAGACAGGCGCTGCTCTTTTTTTTGTGTTTAAAGTGAATCAAAGTGAATAATTAATATAGTGTAACCCACCCTGGCCACGCCGTCAGCCAACACACCCTCTTGAGCGTCTTATTAAAGGTAATTATCATGCATTTTATCGTTGAAAAAAAAATGATAGAAACAAATAATTTGACTGCGAAAAACGATTCTTTTGAATATGAAATTAAATATTTTGCATTTCACTAAGGGTAGAGGGTGAATATAAGCTGTTGAAAGGGGGAGGGGGAGTGTAGGTGCCATTGAAAAAAAAATTAGTTTTTTGTTTTTATTTTTTTTTAACACACACTTTTTTTCTCATTCCCACTCACACTCACACACACATTCACACAATCTTTTCAGCAACTCAGGCCATATAAGACTTTATACGATAACCCTTATTAATTAATAATATACATATTGGGGATCCAGACATTTCTATTTAAGCCATTTGGTATACATTTCGGACTGCCAGGAGTCCGAACCCGCGATGGTTCGGTATATAAGATAGGCACGCTACCAACTACACCAAGCCTGAGGGCATTTTAAAATCTTTTCTTAAGTCACCATTATATTCTTTCTATATGGCCTATATTTTTGTTAATCAAATTTCCTTGATATACTTTTACTCAGGGGTTGATTAAGGGTTAAAAATTAAAATAAAATAATTTCAAAATAAAATAAAAATTACAATAATTATTTATAAATGTATTCAAATTATTTTGAGAGTAATTTCGTGGTGAAGGCTCGTATTTCTTCTAAGGGGGGGGGGGGTATGAAGGCATTAACCAGGGGGGTTAATGCCCCATCCCCTATAATGCACAAAGAAATTAATATTTTTTAATACTTTTACTAAAAAATAAGTGCATTCCGTTTGAGTTAAAATTTATATTCAATATTTAGCAAATAGCATAGTGGGGTAGAAACATTTTAATGTCATTTTAAAATGTCTTATTACTGGGGCGGAATTAATTTTTGAGAATTTCGAAACTCTCATAAACAGATAATAATAACACTGGGTAACTTAGGAACCTATCGAATCCCTTGCAGAATTTTGTAGGGATTTTTTTCATTAAGTAGAAAATTAAGATATTATTAGTCCATTTATAATTTTACTGGAGTGAGTTACCGCATCTTTTTGTTTTATATAGAACTACCTCAATTCGGATTTGAATTTTTACTTTCTCTTACCTATATGTATAAGTTAATATACATATGTATAGAGAGAATTGAATTCATGTCAAAATGTCGATGTCGAGACTTTGATGGATATACACATTTTAAGGCCCTCCAAAAAATGGTTTTCGCGACATGTTCTGTCTGTTTGTCTCTTTGGGTTCAATTTAAAGCATGAAGGAATTGAGCTAGGAAGTTGAAATTTTATATTCAAGTTAGGCACCCCCTAGGGCGTGAAAATATGATTTGAGAAAAATATTTTTCTTCGGGAAAGAAAGTTAGAAGAAAACGCAACCAGAATTTTTCTTTAAAAATATATTTTAACAGCTTACTTTTCGGCTTTGGTCAAAGACATCCCCGGAGCTGTTAGTGGTCATCCGAGGATGGCTTTTACCAAGGCCGAAACGTAAGCTGTTAAAATATATTTTTAAAGAAAAACTCTGGTTGCGTTTTCTTCTAACTTTCATTCCTGATACAAATTCCACCAGCCATAAAATACCCTTATACCAGCGTTTTATAAACTGTGAGACGCGCCTCCCTAGGGAGGCGCGGACTATTCTAAGGGGAGGCGCGAATATTGGCCACCAGGACCAATTTTCCAAATGATTGCTAGTTTTAATATAAATAAGAATAAATTTAAAAAAAAATATATTTTATATAAATTTATATTTTTTAGCATTAAAAATTTTTGTTTTTGTATTATTTTATAAAATGAGGGGGGGGGAAGGGTTAAATATTTTTTAAGGGAGGCGTGATAACATGAAGTTTGGAAACCACTGCTCTAGATTATTACAAAATTTCATAAAGTTTATTTACGAAATCTCGATAATAATTGTGAAAAGTTCATTTGAGTAATCGGTTTACTTAAATATGCCCAGATAGAGCCCAATACGTTTACTGTATATCAATTAATTTTAATATCATAGTAAATATACCTAGATACCGGTATATATAATTCAGTAATAAATATTTCATGTAGGCCTACACCAATAAATAATCTCTAGTTACAATAAATCTTAACAAAGAATACAATTTTGGTTCCTTCAATCGATAAGATCAAAGGGGGGGATATGTTTTATGAATTTATAATGAACGATAGCACAATAGATGTATTTATAAATCATAATAATTCATAGTCATACGATATCATTTTCATAATATCGCAATTAGAAAAATCATTTTTAATGCTTTTACACTTATTCGTTTTTTTTGAAATATCTGTTCTCTGCGTCATAACCGCGGGTTTCTCTGGCTTTTTTCATTAGCTCCCCTCTTTCCCACTTTATTTTTTTAATTTGATTAGTGACGCTCCTTTACAAAGGGAAGGAAGGAGTAAATGGACCGTTTATTTTGAAAGTGGTGCAAGTCCATTTTTTTTTTTTTTTTTTTTTTTTTTTTTTTTTTTTAAATGACGTATCACATAATTTTTGCTTAAATTAATTATGTATAACTAGTGGTTAAATACATAAAAAAAAAAATCTGAGTGTGACTGGCGCACAGCACACAACTTTCTCTTACCCTTCGGTAAGGAAAGTTGTGCACTGTGCTGTCACACCAGATTTTTTGTGTCGAGATATATTTAGTTTCCCATAGCACCTTAGTTTCAAACTTGCATTTTAAATGTTGATTGCTTGAAATAAACTATGGTTATTTTCAAAATTTTAATCTCATATTTGGACATTTTATACACAATATAGATTCGTAAATAAATACAAAATTTCATAAGAATTGGAAAAAAAATTTTTAAATGCGTAAAAAGTTCCAAAGGGGACCCCCTTTTGAATCGAAATTAACATACAAATCCCTATAGGAAATTAACATTAGGCCTATGAGAGAAGGCGGAGAGACAGGCGATAATGTTTGCAAGTGAGAGAGAGAGAGATATGTTTTCTCCTAAGCAATTAAAGACACAAATAAAATAAAAATAAATGGGAATTTAAATAATAATTGATTTTTAATCTAATAAAAAGAAAAGATTTAAATTCCGTTACCATGGCAACCAGTTCTATCTTTCCTATGAAGGACAAGAGTAAAGTGGTCTTCAGAAGATTTCAACGGCAAAATGAGAATATACATTTTAAAGAGCATCTAAAAAATAGTTGATTTATGAATTTTCAAAAAAATCCTTGGAGGGAATTTTGAGAAAATCGAAAAAAACTGAAAAAGTACATCAGTAAAGTACTAGTACTTTTTGGCCGATTTTGTTCAAAAAGCTTATTTTGAGCGTGTGGGAAGGTACCTAAGCTAAATATAAAATTTCAATCCAGTAGCTCAATTCCTTCATGCTAAAAATCTGTCCACACATACAGACACACACACATACATACACACAGACCAATTTGCGGGACCCACTTTTTTGGACTCAGGGGACCTCAAAACATGTATATCCATCAAAATCTCGACATCGAATTTTTGACATGATCGCAATACTTTCTCTCCTATATATTTCATATATAGGCTAAGAAAAATAAAAAACTAGTGGTTAATTTCTTAAAAAATTCCCATGTTTTGTACAATTGAAAATGGTCGGTAAATAGATTTTTTAATAAACAGATATGTTAACCTTTCATTTTCTCAAAACAATAGAAAATGGACTTACACCACTTTCAAAATAAACGGTCCAAATATCAACTAAGTTGTACAAAAGGGGTGGGATGTCAAATCAGGTATAAGTTTAGCTAAACCGAGTTCAACCTCCTTCGTGATCTTTCGTCCCTTTTTTAGGTTTGGTGTAGTTGGTAGCGTGCCTGCCTTGTATACCAAGGGTCATGGGTTCGGATCCCAAGCATTCCGATGATTTTATTTAAGCCATTTGGATACCAGATGACTTAAATAAAAATGCCTAGACCCCCAATTGATTTATTTACAAATAACAATCATCGTAAAAAGTCTTATATGGCCTAAGTTGCCGAAAACACTGTGTGTATGTGAGTGTGAGTGTTAATGAGAATAAAGTGTGAGTGTTCTTTAAGAAAACAAAAAAGTCCTCATAGCTTCAAGTCTTCATCAGTCTTAATATAATAGTAGGCTACTATTTGTATATTTTGTTTTGGAAAAGACTTATTCCTTCCTTTCTATTTAAAATACACGTATATTCTTTTGTAGATTTGACTTTGAAATGTTTAATGTGTTAAAATTATAAACTATAACTTTTTCTCTTTTGACTAGCCTTCTTTTTTATAAAGAGAGCTTTCTTATTATTTTTACTTTCTCTTACCTCTATATACATGTTAATATATATATATAGAGAAAGTATTGGTTTTTCATGTCAAAAATTCGATGTCGAGATTTTGATGGATCTTCACGTTTTGAGGTCCCCTGAATCTAAAGAGTAAGAGTAAAAGTGGTTTTTGCGACATGGTCTGTCTGTGTGTGTGTCTGTGAACAAAATATCTCAAGAACGAAAAGAGCTAGGAGGTTGAAATTTTATATTTAAGTTAGGCACCCTCATGGGACGTGACACGAAGCTTTTTGAACAAAATCGATAAAAAAGTACTAGTACTTTACTGATACACTTTTTCAGTTTTTTTTCGATTTTCTCTAAATTGCTCCAACGATTTTTTTTAAATTTCTAAATCAATTATTTTTTAGATTCTCTTTAAAATGTATATTCTCATTTTGTGATTGAAATCTTCTGAAGACCACTTTACTCTTGTACTCCATAGAAAAGATAGGAGAAATGGTTGCCATGGTAACAAAACATAAATATTCTCCTATACTTATAAATTTTACACCTTTGAAAATCTAATTTACCCTACTGTCGGAAACTAAATATATGTCGGCACAAAAAAATCTGGTGAGACAAGCACAGTACACAACTTTCGATTACTAAGGTAAGAGAAAGTTGTGTGCTGTACGCTAGTCACACCAGATTTTTTACTCTTATGATAGGCCTCTTAAAAATTGTATCTTATTTCCATAAGGAATTACATAAGAACAATCTTATGATTTTAACTCCTTCCACTTCAATATTTATAGTGATGGTAATCAATTTGAAAGGGATCCTTGCAAGTGATTGGCGCTGATTTATTGGAGATTCAATTAAAGCTCCTTATGCATGTCTCGCTAATAAACACATGCACCCTGCCTCTCCCCGGGATCCTAATTGAATCCTGTGACGAACATGAATCCTGTAATTGACATCTCCTCATATTGCTAATATAATAATATTATGCTTCTCCAAACACAAAATTAAAATTATTTTATTTATTTGTAACAAGGGAGACTCTACAAAAATTTATTCAAACCACTTGGGGTAATAAATCACATTTTACAATGCAAATTTCAATGTACTTCATTAGTATATAATTTTATTCTTATTGCGATCGCTTGAAGGAATATTTAAACAAGGAAATGTTTTTATGTTCACCGAGGGAAAAATAAAATAAAATTAAATTGGCAACGTCTCGGCCGTTTATTTCCACCTGTGCAATAATGTTTAAATACAAAATACTTAAATTTGTTGTCTGAAATTAAATTTCAAATTAATGGACCTTTGATTAACAAAATAGAGATTATCTTATAAAAAACAATTTCCCTTAGGAAATCCAAAAGCTTTTAGCCTCCACATATTAATTGGAAATGTTTCGTATTTAGATATCACACTCATCACACGAAGGCTATTTAGATTCAAGACATCCGGAAGCTGGATATTTAGGAGGAGGAGGGGGAGGGGGAAGGCAAATAACTAATAGCCTCAGGCGCAAGGCACAAATCTTTTAAAAGGTTCACTTCAAAGAGGTCAATAGTTCCTGCCTAGAGCTCGCCTTATTCGAAAATTATACACCCAATGCTCACTTCTGAAGATACAATATCTTTCTCAGCATAGAACAAATTGATTCACATACTTTTCTAAATCTTTTTCTCTTACCTATAGAGTATATATAATATATATCAATAGATAGAAAATATTGCGATCATGTCAAAATAAAAGTGTCAAAACAAATTGGTCTGCCTGGGGGTCTGTAACGATTTTAAGAATGAAGGAATTTAGTTAGCTACGGGATCGAAATTTTATATTCAAGTTAGATACCCTCCCGGACATGCAAAATAAGCTTTTGAACAAATTCGGCCAAAAAGTATTAGTATTTTACTGAAGTAATTTTTCAGTTTTTTTCGAATTTCCCAAAATCGGGTCTAACGATTTTTATTAAAATTCAATAATCAATTATTTTTTAGATCCTCTTTAAAATGTATATTCTCATTTTGCCCTGAAAACTGTTTGAAGTACACTTTACTCATGTATTTCAGATTTTTCCAATTCATGTTTCGGCTCTTCCTTCCATAGAGCTAATGTTAAATCCCTATGGGGATTTGCATGTTAATTTCTAATCAAAAGGGGGTCGGTCCCCTTTGGAACTTTTTACACATTTAAAAAGTTTTTTTCCCAATTATGAAATTTTGTATTTATTTAGGATTCTCTCTTCTCCTTCTTCTTCTATTCTCGCCTTACTCCCGTGATGCGGGGTCGGCGGAGCTACTCTTTCCCTCCTCCTCCCTATCATGTGTTTTTGCTACCGGGAAGGATAAAACAGGCCGGCCCATCGCACGGTCTGACGCCTGTTGAAAATATAGAAGGAAGAGACAGACATACAAAGACAGAAGGAATGGCTGTCCCAGCTCGGGCAGCTCGTAATTGCCATCCATGTACCCTCAAGATGTGGGGAATTTATTTAGGATTCTCTATTATGTATAAAATATCCAAATGAGATTAAATTTTGATAAATAACCATAATTTCAACGCAACATTACAATTTAAAAGACTCACACATTCATAAAATCATTTTTTCTAAAAATATTTAATTTTCACATGTTCCATTAATATTTCAAACAATCAATAAATTCTCCTCTCTCAACAAAATTTCTTTCTTTCACAAATATCTGCAAGGTGGTCAAAAGTGATTAAAAAAATAACGGAAAATATTTTAAAGAATCCACGTTTTTTCCGAAATAGCCTATATTTTGAATTTTTACAAAACAGCCCTTAAATCTTTTTTATAGACCTAGTATTTATATACTGTATATAATTGCGGAGTGTCCGTCGGTCTGTTGCCGGAATTTCGAAATTAAAATTCGCCCTCTTGGATAGAGAACGTTCTTTTTTCTTTTGATCATCATTTGAATATATGGAAGGGATTTGTTTAAAAGGGGTCCAAGAAAAACGCTACGAGTTGAAATAGATGGAATTTTTTCAATCAATGCTCAAATTGACTGTTCATTAGCCAGTCAATATATCGTAGTTTAAGATAGCAAGTTTGAGAGATATGTTTGTGCTTAAGATTGGTCAAAATTGCACCCCCTGGAGTCGAACCAGGGCCTCCAGGCTTTCGCGGCGGGTGGACTACCCTTATCCTAGGGCGCCGGCCCATTAAGCACAACATCTCGCATCCCCCTATTATACTAATTAAATTAAAATTTCATTGACTAGAGAAAGATTCTTTATTAAAAAAAAAAAAAAAAAAAAAAACTTTTAGATTAGCTTATCAACTTTTTTCAACAGAAAAAATTCCCGGATTTTATTGACCTCCCCTTCTTCCCACACTCTATACTAATAGAGTTCGTGTTAGAGATCCAAAAAAACGATTATTAGGTTCTAAAATAATGAAATCAATTGCAAGATAGTCGATTTTATTATCTTTTATTAATAAACAAATTATCCTTTTCGAACATCTTAAATATGTACATTTTATTAGATTAAATCTGTTCAAATTAAACGATTTCACATCGGAGCATAATAAATGGTCTGGCGAACTATTAAGCCTCGAGTACTAATGATTACAAATAGCTTTTAACGAGTAATAATTATAGACAGCGGATCAAGTAGCCACTTGATTCGGATTCTATTTAGTGGAAAGCTGCCTTTTGAGGCCATACCTGTTCTCTCAGAGAGAAAAAAAAACTTGAGTGAAAGAACGAAATCAATTAGTAAAGTAAAAGATTGGATAAAGTTTATTTTCAGAAAATAAATCATTTCTATTTTGTTAATAATGTTTGGTCAGGAAATTGTTATTTTTGGAATTTTCGCATTTCCCCAATAATCAAAGTTCTTTTTGATATCCAAGCATGGGCGTACCTAGGGAATTTGGTCTGGGCTCAAGAGTACCTGGATTATTCTAACTTCTTTATTATTGGAGCTAGGAGATTGATCAAATTACCACTTTTTTCTGATTCACACTCGCACACACACACATTCAAACTGTCTTTTCGGCAGCCCAGGCCATATAAGACATTTACGATCAACCAGTTATGAATGAAATATATGGGGCCAGGGCAGGCTTTATTCCATCTGGAGCTACTGGCAGATTCGCCCCCCCCCCCCCCGTGGGCGATCAAATTACCAAACTAACATTTCGATTTCGATTTTTAAAACGATAAAAATGGAAATAAATTTGAACTTGTCGTTATTTAATTATTGGTTTTGAAGTTGTGGCTGTCATGTGATTATAATGGAGAGATGGAGATATCCGCCAAATTGGAAGGCTCTAGGCTCAATAAATTATTATTTAATTATTTTGAAAAATGCACTTTTTGTCAATGGCACATTCTGTATCTATAATTCTGCACAGGTCGCATATACATCCCTAAATGAAAAATTTATATGCACTATCGGTCTAAAGTCAGGTGTGATTTATACAGGGTGACAAAAAATGCATTTTTCAAAATAATTCAAAAAGCAAGCTTGTTTTTCCCCCGCCTTTTCTAAATCAAGTCTAAAAATTTTTCAGACAACTCATTTCAGATATTAAATATACCAATAAATATTAAACTCATTAAGAAATATATATACTTCCACCCTCGTTTATCGTGAAAAAAAAATTCTCCCTATTTTTTTTTTTTAAACTCTCACACTTTTTTTTTCTCATTCACACTCACACTCACACACACATTCACACAGTCTTTTCGGCAACTCAGGCCATATAAGACTTTTTACGATAACCGTTATTTATGAATTTATATATCTTAGGGTCCAGGCATTCTTATTTAAGCCATTTGGTATCCAAGTGGCTTAAATAAAATCATCGGACTGCCTGGGGTCCGAACCCGCGACGTTTGGTATATGAGGTTAGCACGCTAACCTCTACGCCATGCCCCGAGGGCAAAAATTTCTCCCTACTTTTGTATAAATATGTTTTATGTATTTTATAAATACATATCTATTCTAAGGAGATTTAAAAAAAAAACATTCAATTAACAATTTTTATTATTTTTCATTTTAGAGGTTTAATTATTTTCTATATGAACAATGGCAGGAGGTGGCAGACATGGAGTGTCTCTAAATCAATGAAACTCCCAAAAATTTGTGATGTTTCGGGCAAAATTTATTCGACCATCATCAGGCAATCATGAGTTGTCATATGTAAATGTACATTAATATAACCTACTTATTCATATGTTGATTTAGACTTGTTAATAATTTTTAAAATAATAATTTTGCAATTTGGTAATCTCAAGGCTTTGAAAAGTCAGGAGTATTATAGCTTAATTAATTGACTGATTTTACTTTCTCTTACCCTATATATGAAATATAGAAAGTATTGGATTCATGTCAAATATTCGATATCGAGGTTTTGATGGATCTTCACGTTTTGAGGTCCCCTGAATTCAAAAAAGTGGTTTTCGCGACATGGACTGTGTGTGTTTGTGAACAAAATATCCCAGGAACTAAAAGAGCTACAAGGTTGAAATTTTATAATTAAGTTAGGCACCCTCTCAAGGAGTGAAATTAAGCTTTTTAACAAAATAGGCTAAAAACTACTAGTACTTTACTGAAGTACTTTTTCAGTGTTTTTCGATTTTCTCAAAATTCGCTGCAACGATCTTGTTTAAAATTCATAATTGAACTATGTTTCAGTTGCTCTTTAAAAAGAATATCAGTGAAATTTTTCGTGGAAATCGTTTCAAGTACACTTTACTGATGCGGAAACATTCATAGCTCAGCGCCATCTATGAATCGGGTGGTCAAGTTTGGAACTTAAATGCTAAAAGCAACTAGTAAATATATCTCGACACAAAAAATCTGGTGTTACCAGCACGGTGCACAACTTTCTCTTACCCTTCGGTGCTGAGCGCTAGTCACACCTGATTTTTTCATATGGAGAGAAAGAACCCAAGGAAAAAATTCTAGATTTTCAAAAATCTTTTGAGCTATCCCAAATCTCTATTTCGTATTGTCCCTGGACTTGCCATAATGTCCCCTATAAGGGCGCAAAACTTTATTTCTTAATTCCATCGTGAAGTTTGTCCAATAGAGGGTGAGAGACGAACAGACCGACGGACTCTGCAATTATATACAGTAATATAGAAGAAACTAAAAAAAAAAAAAAAAAAATTATGTAAAATAACTCTGTAATTGCATCGTTATGATAATATTTTTAATGAATTAATTTTACACCTCGTAAAAGATAGAGTGAGAGGTATTATTTTGGTGTTCAATGCCAGTTCACAATTAGTAACAGGATGTCGAATTGCTTTCGATTTCATAAAGCCCGTCTCTCTATGTCTATTCAAAAGAGAGAGAATGTGACCCGGTTAATCCAATTCCCACTCGTTGTTAGATAACCGGCGTGTGTGTTGTTTATGATTTTTTTTTTTGTTTTGTTTGTGTTCGCCCGAGGACGATAAATGGAGCAGGTTTGCTCTGCAAGGGAAAGCGGGGATCCCGGCGGGACACCCACGGAGTCCCCGGGATGCAATTGATGGTCCAGCAGGAGTGCCATCCATCTTGGCTCCATGCTACAAGCCACTCCTGTCCGAAGCCCCAACCGCCGCTAATATTTCTTGATTGGAATTTAATTAATAAACTTAAACGATTCCTATTAATCAAATTGACTAACATCAATCCGGTTATATATTTAGAACGCATTAAATTCGCATGATGCGCTAATATTATTAGAGGTTAATCCATTTTACTTTTCAAGGTGAAATATCGGCTTTTTCGAATTAATTCTTCTATAATGAATGAAAGTCTTCAAAAATCTATGTTCCTTTATGTGTGTCTCAATTGATTCGTGAGATAAAATAAATATCCCCAACTTGAAGGACCCTTCTTTTTGTTTCATATTTTTATAAGGCGGAGTCAAAAAAACCAAAATTATTTCTTTTATTGTGCCGTTCGAGACTGATGTTTCGGCCACTGGTCTAGGCCATCTTCAGACCTAAAAATATTTTCATACATATTATCATCACATATTATTATTACACCTTCTGTACGATACAAAAATATAAAAATAAATATAATTGTCGGAAATAATATAGAGTACAGTGAGCGCCAAAGTTACGTAAGTCCCACCCATCCGTTATCTACATGTGATTATTTCATTGTTTTTATAAAAGAAAATGAAAATCTTTATTGGAAATTTTCTAAGTTTGAACCATGAAAGTTTCCATTAAAAAATATATAATATTTTTTTAAAAACAATGAAATAATCCCAAGTAGAAAACGCATGGGTAGGACTTAATATTGTCCCTCACTGTACATACTACTACTGTACATATTAATTTTCATTTTTTCTCGCCTCTGGGTATGTACTCTATATTATTTCCTTAAAATTATATTTATTTTTTATATTTTTGTATGTACAGAAGGTGTAATAATAACATGTGATGATAATATGTATGAAAACATTTTTAGCTCTGAAGATGGCCTAGACCAGTGTCCGAAACGTCAGCCAACGGCACAATAAAAGAAATAATTTTGGCTGCATATGCCTTGCAAATTTTTTTTTTTGACTCCGCCTTAGAAATACTTCCAGCCTCAAAGACACGTCAATATTCATATTTAATTAAAATACTTTTATCTGGACAACTCTTAGTTATATGGCGAGACGCCGCCCGCCAGGGCCTTACCTTAGGCAGCCCTACCACCGCTAGCATGTTTATAAAACTTTAAAACGCTTTTTCTCGAATTGTTGAATTTCGGACTCTGGCCACTCAGCATTCTCAGCAGGCGATTTCTTCCTTCAGTCATATCGATCAGGCACTTACGTCTTGACTAGCTAACATAGGTCGGCATTTTAGTGGAGTGAATTCTCATTTCTTTTCCAACTATAATAAACAAATTAATTTAATTAGGCCCTATATACAGAATATATATTCGATGGTTCACACACATAATCTAATTATTTAAATTATTACATAGTTTTTATTTTGAACTCACATAGCTGAAAGAAAAATCATCCCGATCAAGATGTGAGTTAATAAATATTAATTATGTTTTAAAAATATTTTCTCACACTGTATACGATTCATTATTATAAAGGTCTAATATGGATTTGAGAACTATAATCGTATTCCATAAACTAGGTATGTTTTTAAAAGGAAGTCTCTATCTTTTAATTAAGTCCAGGTTTAGACATGTTTATTTTCTCAATTCTCAAGCTTAATTTTTTCGAAATTTTTATTTATGAATTTGACAAGTATCCTATGTTATGAGTGTGATGTAATAATGAAACTTCGTGAGTGTTTTTAATAATTTGATAGATGAAATAATAAATTATATTAATTAAACAACTTTATTGGACCCAACTTTCGCCATTCTCTATACACCTATTAAGTATTATTAAGCTATAATTCGCTAATTGTCATCAAATTCCAAAAATGACTTTCGTTCTTTAAAAAGAAAAAAAATCAAAGAATGACTTTTGAATTTCAATTTCGTTTTCAAAAATAATGATAGACTCAAACGCGCCATGTCAATAATTCTTAATTAATATAATAAAGTTGTACAGTATTACAAGTTGATTATTAATAGCAATTATGAGAACAAAAGAGTTGGTGAAATGAAAATTTCACTTTCTTTATTACGTGAAAAATTGTATTGTATAATGGAAGTGAGAATCTTTTGGTAAAATATTATTCAATTAATAATTAATTGATCAAGCAATGCTTGGAGTAGAAACTTTGCTGTTGAATTTAATTATTTATTCTATTATTTGTTAGAATTTTTTTTATTTAGATTATTCTACACCTTGGCGCGTTTCTTTTATAAATTTGGTTATATTAATTACAAAAACTTTTGGTCCAACGGGGTCCGAAAACGTGTACAGTGGCGTAGCTAGCTTAACTTGCGCCTGGGGCACAATACCTTTTAGCGCCCCCCCCCCCCATTCGGAAACCTTATAATATTATATGTAAAATATACAAAATTATTATTAATATATTATTATTAATATATTACACTGGCACTAAATTTAAAATATTTTTTCCAGAAATCAATTATAATAAAAATTTATCAAGCAATTTTTTGTTTTGCGGATCTTGGCGCCCCTTTCTGCGTAGCGCATGATGACCCCTCTTGCTCCCCCCCCCCTCGTTACGCCACTGAACGTGTATTCCCATCAAAATCTTGACATGAAATTTTCGACAATAAATTCTCTCTTTATATTACTTAATATACAAGTAAGAGAAAGTAAGAAAGACGACGCACTTATCTACTTCCATTTCTTGGTAAAAAATTTTTTAACAAAATAAAAATTATTCATTACATCGTTGAATAAAAATAGAGAAATCCGCTCAGTATACAAAATTGTATTACTTTATTAATTCATTTATTTGTAACAATTGAGCGAAATGTTTTAAAAATAATTTTATCTCTTATTGTTGGCTAGCATTGTTGAGCTGCGAGCGACCTTCCCCCACCAGTGACGTCAGAGCGCGGCGACGGCGGGCGCCGCCGCCTCCTGCCTGCATCCCGGCAGACGAGACTGCGACGCTTCGGAGACACCAAGCAGCACAAGCCTCTCTCTCCTCTCTCTCCTCTCTCTTGGTCATCAAGTCGCCTCCACCACCTCCAGGTAATCCACATATTTTTACTTTCTACAAGGGTGATGATTTAAATCACTGATAAAAGAAAGATTTTCATTTTCAATCGAGAATATTCCATTTTAATATTAATACATTTACCAATCATTTTGACTTGAATATATTTTATTTATTAATAGAAATACTTTTATATCGATAGATTTTTAATTTAACCAATCCGAAGGTGTAATCAAAGAGGACTAGCAGGCTCAAATCCAATTTAAAAGCCAAGTGGGGTATATTTGTATTCAGGGGGCGTCAGAGGGGCACAGGACATGGCTCCATCCCAAAGCATCCATTTTATAAATAATATTTAGAGATTCCTCAAAGAATATAAGTTTATTAGAGCAAAGAAAAGTCTTAATCATTTTGTCTTACTTTCTCTTACTTCTATATATGTTAATATATAGAGAGAAAGTATTGGATTCATGTCAAATATTCGATGTCAAGATTTTGATTGATATACACGTTTTGAGGTCCCCTGATTCCAAGAAAGTGGTTTTCGCAACATGGCCTGTCTGGTGTGTGTGTGGGGTCTGTCTGTGAACAAAATATCTCAAGAATGAAAAGAGCTAGGAAGTTAAAATTTTATATTTAAGTTAGTGATCCCCTTGGCACGTGACACGAAGCTTTTGAATAAAATCGTCCAAAGAGTACTAGTACTTTACTGATGTCATTTTTCAGTTTTTTTCGATTTTTTTCAAAATCCGCTCTAACTGATTTTTATTAAAATTCAAAAATCAATTATTTTTTAGATGCTCTTTAAAATGTATATTCTCATTTTGATCTCAAAATTGTTTGAAGCACACTTTACTCTTGTACTTCATAGGAAAGAAAAGAGAAATGGTTGCCATGGTAACAAAATATAAATATTTCCCCATGTTTACATCTTGAATTTTAATATATCGGTAGAAACTATATAAATCTCCACACAAAAAAATCTGGTGTGACAAGCACAGTACACAACTTTCGATTACCGAAGGTAAGAGAAGATTGTGTGCTGTGCAACCAGTCACACCAGATTTTTAATAGATATAAAAATATAGACACATTATAAATAATAAGCACTTTATTACAAAAAAAAAAAAAAATGAAAACTACAATTAACCGAATAATCAAGACTTTAGCGCCTCCCCTGACACTAGTCCGCGCCTCCCCGTTTGTAAAGCGCTGCTTTAACATTCAAATAAAATTCCATATATTAATTTTTTTTTTTTAATTTTAAATAATTATAATAAAAATTAAAATAAAAAATTTCAAGTCATCGAATGAAATGTTGCATGTAATAGATTATAATTATAAATCTAGAAGAAAATGACTCCAATTATATGATTATGGCCGTCCGAGGCATATAGTTAAGTATTTAAATAAGAATTGAATGTTGGTTTATGAATAATAAATGCTTCCGTCATGCTTGGATCTCTATCGATAGATCATCTGCCAAAAATGACGCATGACTCGGCTACTTTCTTCCCACCACCCACTCAACCGGGAGGGTTTAGGAATTCATAAGCACATTCTATGGAAATTCCAAATTCAAACCATTAAATAGATCGTAATTACGTTCATTTTTTATTTAAATTATTATATGAGTGGGTTTAGATGTCCTATTGATCAAGACAAGTGAATTTGCACATTGAAAAATTAAGCAACTAACTTTATTTTGTCTGGATTATTATTTGAGAATAAATTGTTCTATGTTTAAAGCTTTCAGAAGACAATATACGATTTTAACATATAATCGGTCTATTCTCCAAGAAAAAACGTTAACTTTTAACATTTGTAAACATTCATTCATTTTAACACTTCCTTGCCTCAAATAGCTATTTGGATTTAAATCAGAAAAACCTATCCGATCCAGGATTTTCGGATCTGGATAGAAATCCTTTTTTTTTGGATCTAACAAGATCGTTTTTAAAAGATTGCTAGTTCTTTAAAATTTGTTTAGTACTCGCTTCGGCGGTACATATACTGAAATTGGAACGATACAGAGAAGATTAGGATGGCCCGGATGACACGCAAAATCGTGAAGCGTTCCACATTTTTTGTACCCTTATTTATTTACATCATTATTCGTTTGAAAGCTGAGATTTTGGATATACTTTTATTTTTGAAATTATGTACAATGGAAAAATTGGATGAAGGCATGATGGCGCTCGCTGCCTATTGCCTAATAAATTTAAAAAAAAACAAATTTCTTTATTTTTTAATAAATATTTATATCCTTTTGATTCATCCAAATGCCTAGAAATCAACTCCGGATCGGATTTTCGGATCAAGGGGCGGTTTATTTTGGGTCCAACATATAAGCTTATTAATTCCCATCTCCAAGATTTGATAAATAAAAGTATAACTAAACCTTGGATGACCTTTTGATTGAAAGTCTGATCATCTTTGTCTCGTAAAAAGTGAAAGCCTGTACCAACCTAGTCCAAAACAGATTGTCTATTATATTTATCAATAGCTTTTAATTAAGTTTGCAAAACTACTAGTTATTAATGATGTTTTGATACAATCAAAGTTCAAGATGATTTTATTAATTAAATATTAATAAAACAACTCGTCATAATGGAGGAGTGTATTAACAAAAAATCAGATGGGGAAAAAGTTTTTGTATTAATGCAGTGAAGTCGAATTTGAATTAAAAATTTTATTTTTCTCCTCACTCATTTTATAAGGAAGAAAAAAAATTCGCTCTTCTGATTTTAAGATTTTTATATAAACTAGTCGACGCGGCCCGCCTTCATTCACACTCACACTCAGACACACATACACACAATCTTTTCAGCAACTTAGGCCATTTAAGACTTTGACGATAACCGTTTTATATGAGATAGTCGCAAACGCTTCGGCGGGGCTTTCCGCCTAGCCAGGGGGTTGCGCCCCTGGACCTCTTGCTGCCTTCGGCGAGCTAGTTTATTCCTAATTTGGGATATTATATATGCAAGTGTTAAGATGTTAAGGAAGGATCTTATATTCAAGCGGGGCGAAGGTACCGATTGGGAACAGCACAAAAGGGTCTGTTTATGACTGTTTAAAGGGTCAGTCACCTGAGTCCTCTCTTCGTTTTTCAACTGCTGCGTAGCCCCCACCCCCAGCCCATAGTCAGGTAGGAAGCTGGTCCACACAGCTAAAGGACGCTCTCTAATTTCTACCCAACTTGTTGATTTTGTGTTCACATATTGAAGAAATTTGATTATAATTAATTTTCCAAAACATTTAAGAGATTCAAATTATTACTACGTTACTCCCAGAGCCATATACTATATGTGTACTTTAATTTCAAATGGATTCATTGAAAATTGTGGATTTCTATAGAACATATACATACATATTTACATACATACATACATTTTCCCATTTCATTTTTATATAAGATAATATATATTGGGGGTCCAGGCATTTCTATTTAAGCCATCTGGCATCCAAATGGCTTAAATAAAATCAGTCCGCCTGGGGTCCGAACCCGCGACGTTCGGTATAGAAGGTAGGCACGCTACCAACTAGACTAAGCCGGTAGGCAAAAAAAAAAAATTATAATTCGACAGACGGACATTAGCGAATTATATATATAGATAAGATATATATAGATTATTTACTTCATCATTTACATATATTCGCGTATTTAGAGTCGATCGATGACAAGAATAGGGAAATAGAAGATTTTTTTTTTAAACACTCACACTTTTTTCTCATTCACTCTCACATTCACACGCACATTCACACAGTCTTTTCGGCAACTTAGGCCATTTAAGACTTTTACGATAACCGTTATTTAATATTATATATTTATTTGGGGTCCAGGCATTCTTATTTAAGCCATTTGGTTTGGTTAGCACGCTAACCTCTACGCCAAACCTCCCAAACCCCGAGGGCATTAGATGGTCTTGTGAATAATGATTTTGCGTTGAAGTTTCACTTCTCTGATGTATAAATAAATATGAATACACATTTTTTATTTAAATATCAGTTCTATATATATCTTCAATATAGATAGATACAATCTGACTAGCTTCGACTAAATATTATAAATTGAATCTTAATATCTGCTCTCTATCATCCAATGAATAATGATTGAATGGTTCTAAAACAATAATATAATTTTTTTTTTATTATTGCTAGTCTAAGATCTGATGAAACATTTTACGCCCTGCATCTTTTGTCCTTGCTACAAATGGAAATCAGGCTAATCTGATTGACAGACGCATTGGAGCCAAATGTTCTTCTGATTCGGCGATTTCTCTCCCATTCAAAGCCTGTCTACACATAAATCTCTAACCTGAGTTTTAGTGATGTAACTTGACACGAACGAGAGAGATATTATTATATTATAATCCCTCAATCAGCTGATGAAGCAAGCTGCTCTAATTTGATTTGATTGTAATAATATTAAAATAAAAGTGTGTCGATCGAATTGCTTTTATCAAAAATCTGGTGTGACTCGTCGCACAGCACACAACTTTCTCTTACCCTCGGTAATCGAAAGTTGTGTCCTGTGCTTGTCACACTAGATCTTTTGTGTCAATATATATTTAGCTTCCGACAGTATGGTACATTCGAATTTCGAAATTTAATTTTTTTTAACACTTCACACTCACACTCCCACACCCATTCATACAGTCTTTTCGGCAACTTAGGCCATTTAAGACTTTGACGATAACCGTTATTATTTATAATATCTATTGGAGGTCCAGGGATATTTATTTAAGCCATTTGCTATCTAAATGGCTTAAATAAAATTATCGGACTGCCTGGGGTCCAAACCCGCGGCGTTTGGTATAGAAGGTAGGCACGCTACCAACTACTCCAAGCCCCGTGGGCATTTAAAATTTATTAGTATGGGAAAATATTTATATTTTGTTACCATAGCAATCATTTCTCCTATCTTTCCTATGAAGTACAAGAGTAAAGTGGTCTTCAGAAGATTTCAATGGCGAAATGAGAATATACATTTTAAAGAGAATCTAAAAGATAATTGATTTTTGAATTTTAATCAAAATCGTTGGAGCGGATTTTGAGAATATCGAAAAAAACTGAAAAACTACATCAGTAAAGTACTAGTACTTTTTGGCCGATTTTGATCAAAAGCTTATTTTCACTCCCTAACAGACAGACAGAACACACAGACAGACCATGTCGCGAAAACCACTTTTTTGAATTCAGGGGACCTCAAAACGTGTATATCCGTCAAAATCTCTACATCGAATTTTTGTCATGAATCCAATACTTTCTATATATAGGCTTATATGTATATTAACATAATCGTATAGGTAAGAGAAAGAAATAATTAGTTATCAAAAATAAGAAAACAAAAAATCTCCCTGAAGATATACGGAAGAAATAAAAGATGAAACGTCAAATGAAAAGAATAATTTTTTATTAATACACTATTCCTCGATCGTGAGTCTTAATTCACGAATTCATCTAAGATTATTATTACTCAAATTATTTCTTTTATAACTAACAATATAGTGGCGGATTAGAAAAAAGATGCTTTCTCTTTAAGCTTGATTAATATGATTTAAAAAATTTTTTTCCGGTTTTGTAATTTATAATCTTTTTTCATTTCTCGAGTTAATTATCGATATTGATGATTTAGGATTGTATCGTATTATAATTTGTTAGTAATCTCTATTATCTATCTTGCATTTGTTCTATTAAACTACTTAAATTTATTCTGGTAAATGGAAGAATGGGATATGTTTAAATATATTTATTTATATAAAATCTGGATATGTAATCAATATCATCATTTCAAATTTTTCTTCGCGGCCAACCCTTAACATCGATGCCTCGTTTCTTCTTTAGCGCAAACTTTTTTTTCTTAAAATTTACTTACAAATTGTTACTCAAATTTGGCTAAAGATATTTAGCTAAATATTTTTCGAGATCTATTATTTGAATAAGATAATAGTATTCAAAATATCTCGATTCGGACTTTAACTGAGTCATAGATATATTTAACAAGACATGTGAGTGTTTTTTATTGATGAGGCCAAACATCCCATGGCCCCCGGGGAATCGAACCCAGGATCTCCGCCTTTCCGGGGCATAGGCGTGCTATCCTATGCCCCGGAAAGGCGGAGATCCTGTGTTCGATTCCCCGGGGCCATGGGATGTTTGGCCTCATCAATAAAAAACACTCACATTTCTTGTTAAATAAAGATATTTAGCCTAATTCAATTTTTTTTTTTTATTAAAAAACACTCACACTTTTTTCCCATTCACACTCACATTCACACATTCTTTTCGGCAACTCAGGCCATATAAGACTTTAAACGATACTCGTATGTTTAATATATCTATTGGGGGAAAGTCTTAAATGGCCTGAGTTGCCGAAAAGACTGTGTGAATGTGTGTGTGAGTGTGAATGAGAAAAAGTAAGAATGTTAAAAAAAAAATCTATTGGGGGTCCAGGCATTCTTATATAAGCCATTGGGTATCTAAATGGCTTAAATAAAATTATTGGACTGCCTGGGGTCCGAACCCGCGACTTTTGGTATACGAGGCTAGCACGCTAACCCCTACAACAAGCCCCGAGGGCTTTAATTTAATTAATTTTTGAATTTTTTACAGTTTATATACCCGTAGATATATTTTGAAATATTTTATTTAGAATAATATAAAATTTAAAGAAGTCAGAGCCCTTGGGGGGAGGGCAAATGCCCCCTCTCTTGCCTACCCCTGTCTCCTCCAAATGTCGCTTCTGTACCTATTTCGACAATTAGCCTCCTCAGAAGTAAAAGTGTCATCTTCAGAAGTAATACAAACAAAAAATAATGGTTTACTGAGTGTCGAAATACGTATCAAAGTATATTGAAACATATCACCTAGTGTTTATAAATAATTTAACCTACTATTAAACTCTAACTATACCTTTATAAGATCAGAAAGATTTATGAGTCCATTTTTACTTTCTCGTACCCTATATATGAAATATATATAGAGAGAAAGTATTTTTCGATATCTTAAGCTATATAGGCTTTAGCAATACTTATAGTCTATTAAAATACGGTATATATTGGAGTCCAGGGAGGGATTTCTTCATAGTTCTAAAAGAAAATTTATGAAATCAGCCCAAAAAAAATTTTTAAGGTCTCTCTTAAAATTCAGATTTTAATTTGTTCAATTACAAATAATTTTTATTCATACAAATAAAAACACTTTATTAATGATATAATAGACCAGGTCTTTTACTTTGTATTAAACTGTTGGAAGGAATGTTATCAGAGCCGGTAGAGGGGGTGGGCCACCTGCAAAGCCGACATGTTCAATATGGGTCATTGTTATAAAGGCAGCGAAGATAAAAGCCGGCGTTCCCGCGGTCAGAAAGTGAAAGGACTATGCCCCCCTCTTTAAGCTGACACCCACCCACCCATCCACTGATGCCCCCTGGACCCCCTGGATAGAAAAGAGAAGCCTGCACGCTTCCTGGCATTTCATGCCCCCCACGGCGTGCCATTGTCTAATAGACCCCGAAAAAAAAATAAAATAAAAAAACAAAGACTTTGAACGCCCACCGTCGCAACGTTTCCCGGGAAATAAAACTTTTTGATTTATTATTATAGTCAACAAACTAACAAACATAACTCTTCGGGCCCGAAACAACGTATCACTTTCTTCCTACACTCGTTTTAATTAATTTTGACTGCCACATATAGACTAAACAAAAATTAATACATGTGTAAGTTGGCATTTTTTTTTCTCTGACAGTTCATTTAATGACGTTCTTTTTTTTGTAAAGCAAATGGCATAGTAAAACTAGTCCACACTATATTACGCTACTGGACACAATCGCAACAAGACTGTTTTTCAAAACTTAGTGAACCCTTCCACTTTCCTCCATCAATATTTACATAGATTATGTAACAAAAATGGAAGAAACCAAAAGGCGGTGCAAAACAAAATGGCACACTGAAAAAGAAGGAAGGGGCAATTTTTTTGTACCAGATGCAAAATCCCCTTGTGCTTGTGCACCTTATGCCGAAAATTAACCTAAAAATGTCAAACTCGGAAGGTTATTTATTCGAAGATAACAAGAAATACTCACTTGCTTTAAACAGAGTCACAATAAATATTTAAATTTAAATTGAAATAAATATCAAGTAAGCAATATTTTTATTTAATGAAAAAATCCCTCAATCCCAGGATTTGAACGCGGATCTCCTTGGTAGAAGCCGACATCTTGGCTCACTACACCAGCGAGCCGCCCCCCGATTTAACTTAAAGAGTTTCAAAGTCTTATGCCGGGTTGCAAGAACGTATTTAACGGTTCGTTAAACGCTTTTTGTCGTTTAAACCTTCCGCTAAATAATTTTGGGTTGCAAGAACGTATTTAAAGGTGATTGGTTCGTAAAAGCTGTCTATAAACTAAATGTTGAAATTCGGACCTTAAAACTATAAAGTATCCACTAACCTGATTTGTTTCATTGAAATAAATAAGAATTTAGTGACTATATTATCACGCGAGAGAGGTAAGATAGAAATACATTAATTTAATTGAGTTTTCTTTAGTTTCTGAAACGTATTAAGCGATATTATTAATTATTATAGATATTCATCTGATGAAGAGAAAAAGTGAGGTTATAGTATATTCCCAGTTTCTTTATAATTTAACATCTGACAGCCAGAGCAACCAACGTATTTATTATTTTTATTTTACGATATTTAAATATTTAAACATTTTTTGTTTTGTAACCTAATATTAACAATTAAAATTTAAAGAATACAAATATAATTACTATTTTAATTTCTTTTATAATTTTGGTACTATTATAAATTATACTAGAGTCCCTGTATATCAGAGTCTGGCCATACGGGAACTTTTTTTTCTATTGGTCGCGCCATCTTTCTTCCTGATTTTAGCGCCAATTCAAATTTTCAATGCATCTCTATGGGATTAAAAAATATTTCATTTAACTTTTATAACGATACCCGTTCAAAGTATCATGAAATCTTTTTAGAACATTATTTTAGAGGTTTCAATTTATAAATATTACTCATCATATGTTAAAAATCTCCATTAATTTTATTATATTGAGAATGCAAAGTTTAGGGTTATATTTAGCTGATTAGAATCTTAAAATCACTTTTAATTTTGAGTTTATGTATATTAATATATGTATTTAGCTTACAGTTTATTTTCCTAATTATAAAATAGAGTTTTCTAAGAAAATAATCGATTTAAAAAAGAATAAAACAAATATAAATAACGTTAGTAATTAACTCATTGCAAAAATAATGAAATCTTTTAAGAATTTTCTTTATTATTAAAAAATTATAATTTATACAAAATTTGAACTCAGAGATATTATATAATAGAAAAAATTTCAATATCTGCCGTAAAGGGGGGGGGGGGGGGGAAGCGGCTTTTAAATCCCGCACTGCCCCATTTGCCCGATCCTAACATACTGAGGCAGAAAAATGAAAAACAAAATACCAAAAAAAAGATACCCGACACATATTTTTAGATCAAAAAGAGAACGTCTGGGCACCCTATATTTATGTCCGTGATCAAGAGCGGGTCCAGAGAAGTTTCTTAGGGGGGGGGAGTAATCTGGTGTAACTGGTCGCTCAGCACACAATTTTTTCTTACTTTCGGTAATTTAAAAGTGCATTCCATTCCGTTTTTGTTTACCAGAATATATTTACAAATCAAATTTGTAAGTTTTAATATCAAAAAATTTTTTTCTCGAATCTCGGGGGGGGGAGGGGAAGGGGTAATTGCCCGCTTTCCCCCTTGTATTTGCCCTTGTCCGTGATAAAGTCAAAGCTCTTATCAAATTTTTCACATATAGAGTAGGCCTAATTTATAAATTCCAAATGTATATTTTAAAAGAAAAAGTAAAGGAAAAATAATTCATTCATTTAAATAATATTCTTGAGATTATTTACTTTATTTTAGAAATAAATATTACATATATAGCTATGAGAAAGTGAAAAATGACAGATTGGGAAATGTCAAATTCAAATGTTTTTTCATTAAATAAATTATTTTGAGTAGTTTTACTTACTTTTTTTAGTATATAAATAATCATTAAAATATTAGCTTCTGTTTCTATAAGTTTTTTTTTGAATAAAATTATTATATAATTAATTAACAAAAAAAAATCATTTTTTCTCCATGTATTCAATGGAGCGGTCGGAAGAAAGATGGCCGACAATTCTAACGGTCGCTCGTATGGCCAGACTCTGATATACAGGGACTCTAAATTATACAATTTGACAATGCGCCCTTGCGGTCAACTGGCCAACTACATAGAAAGCTGTCATTTTCGGTGGCCCAATCGTTTTGCATCTATCTATATATCTTAACAGTAGGGAATAGTTAACCGTTCCTTTAAAGTTGCTTTAGCAACAGCCTATAATTTTAAAGCCCAAAGCGATGTTTACTAACAGACTTTTAAATGTTTACAGAACTGTTTTCTTGCAACCCGGCAATAGACTTTGAAACTACTTGACGGATTTTTATGGGTTATTTTTTAAAGCATAGAGCATTTTTAACAGGGTGGAAAATCTCATTGAAATAAATATTTAATTATTCTAAAAAATAAAATATATTAAAATTAAATGGCCGCTGGCTTTAAAACACAAAGAAATAAATTTTTTTAACTACCTTATTCTGAAGATCAGGGCCGGATTTACGTGTTAGAAGGCTCTTCTTCAGTGAAGATGCGTGGTAGTTTAATCCCTCTCAAAACGTAGACGAGGTGAGAATTTTAGGTCCAAACTTTCTAAAAAAAAAGAAAAGAAAAATTGTCAATTTAAGCCAATGAAAAATTCTCTTTGTTCTAAATCACACAATTATTATTCTATAATTAAATGTATAAAAATATTAAATTTTAATTTTTGTAAATTGAGGGAAGACTTTGGGAGGAGAGGAGATACCAGTCCCGAAAGGGACTGATTTTTGGGGAGTAGGGAGGTGAAGGGCCCCCACTCCCAACATTGGAACCGGGTTAATGGCAATTACGCTAGATACCGGTACTTGGGTTTGGTGCGTACCTCCGTGCACGATGCACCAGGGGTAAATAACCGGGGAATGATTTTTTTTGTAGGCTATTGAGGGTTTTTATGCCGTAATTTAAGCTTTTCCCTCAAATAAAAAAAAAAAAAAAAAAATTTTGTAAATTTACAAAATTGAAAAATTGTAATAAAATTTTCAAATTTTATATAGTCTATATAATTTATTTAAATTATTAACTTAAAGATATGTATTTGTTTCAAATTTATTTTAATATATATGCATTGTTAAAAATTTTCAAGAGATATTCATAAACTAATTTTTTACATAAACTGTTTATGAAGTTAAAAAAAAAGCGCCTCTCTAGTTCTATTCTCTAAAAAAGACGTTAAAATTTAAAATAAACAATTGGGTGTTAAAAAGTAAAATAAAAACAACAAAATGCTATTCTCTAAACAAAGTTTTAACACCGACGTTAACATGTTCCTTTTATTTCAAAGTTATCAAAATCTTACTTTTTAGGTTAAGAACGCCATTTTTATTTTAAACACGTTAAAAGGCACCCCCTAGACATGGAATTAATTTTTAACACTATTTACTAAAAGTTAACGCTTTGGCTTTAAAGTTTTTGTTTACAGAATAGCTATTTGAGGCAAGGAAGTTATTTTGAAAAGCATTTTTTAACGCTGATTACATTACTTTTTAACACCAATTTGTTTATTTTAAATTTTAACGTTTGTTTTTAGAGAATAGAACTGCTAGTGAGGTTTAAAATCACGCAAATTTGTTTCTTCCCATCATATATGACTTTGTACGACGTCTTTACCATCTCGACTACTACTTTTTTAAGCTACTTAAATTTGATTCATATTTTTTTTTTTTTTACAGTGTATAAAATAAAGGATCAAAATTGTGATTTCGTATATCAGAGCCTACGCGAACGTCTCTTTCTCTTGTTAGTTGTTTATCGAAATAAGGGATGGATGCTGCTGCTGCTGCTGCTTGCCATCATCATTTATCTCTATAGCAACAAACAGAAGAGCGCAGAGAAAGATAAAGAAGCCAAACGAAAAGAGAATTCTATTCAATTTCTTGACTTTTCCTTTTTTTTTTTTATTTTCCCTCCTTATCTTTTTATTTTATCTCTTCTAATGTATCGATATCCAATCCCAAAGGCACAGAAAAAGAGTGGTGGGAGTGAGTAAAAAGGAAAACTCTTTCTTTTATTTGAAAGAAAAAATTCTTATTAAAAAATGTGATCAAGTTTCTGTGCTTTAGTGAAAGAGGTCAGTCAATGTGTGTACGGGATACGATGGAAATTCTGATACTGAAATAAAATGTTGAACTGCACAAGACACCCAGGTGAAAAACACATTTCCAAAGTTCTGAACGATATCCAATATCTCAGATCTTATTTTAAAGACCTGTTGGATGCAATAATCATCATCTGTTCACTAACGGGCCGACTCCACTGCCCTAATAAATTGGACCCGACCAGTCAGGTCGAGACCTGCCTCCACACGCACCAGCCGATCAGGCCAAACCAACCGCCACCACCAGACCAATGTTGGACAAGTGCTTGAAGTGTGAAGTGGTCTTTTAAATGGCTCCTTCCCACTACAGCACAAAATATTGCAGCAATGTTGCAGAAATATTGCGAATCTTGTTCAGTATTGACAATATTGCAGCAACATTGATACAAGGAAAACATACATTGTCATTGTATCCACTGCTACCAGACCTTCATCACAGCGTTAGCCAATTTGTTGACAGGTCTGGAAAGCACTTACATACGTACATATTTCAGAAACAATTCGACAATATTATTACATTTATCTTACAAATAAGTTACAAAAGTGTTACAGATTTCTTCATATTAAAATTTTAAATATATTTTGGACGAAGGACGTAAAAAGAAGACAGGATAAACAGGAAATTACTCCGGAAATCAGGTGAGATTGACATTAGTAAGAAAAACAATTTTTCTTTTTGCAGAATCTTTATGGTTTGGCGACCGAGCGTGCACAGCTTGATGATGACCCATAAAGGTCGAAAATGAAACAAACTGTGCTCGGTCGCCAAGCCATAAAGATGCTGCAAAAAGAAAAATCTGTTTTTCTTACTAATGTCAATATCACCTGACTTCCGGAAGTAACTTCCTGTTTATCCTGTGTGAATGTTTCCTCCGGCCGTTTCTACTCATCATTGTAAAAAGAAGAATTTAGTCTAAAAAATACTCATTTCTCCGGTCCCTGTTGCAATAGTTCGTGTCCTCTATGTTCCACAGACAGCGTTACTCTCTCCAAAAATCAATTAACTCCACAATAACAGATTTTTCAGCTTCAGTAATAGAAGCCATAGCGTGAAATAAATGACTCCCGAAAGCAGACTGAAAGGGTGACTTCCCAACCGCGCTACACACGTAGCGCTTCGTCAGGGAAAGGCGTGGGGCGGTTGGATGGTTCGCCCCAGTCGACTGTCACATTGTAAGGCCTGACAGGTCGGGTGATCCAACCGGCCAACACACGTCCCAACTCTAAGGACCTGACAAGTTAGCCTGACAAATCAGGACGTGTGTAGGGCCCTTAAAAGGCACACCCCCTTTTAATAAAATGCAGGAACTTTTGTGCATCAAGAACTATTACAACTTTGTGCCTACAAGGACTGAGGATGGGCGTATAAACTTTGTCCGAAATGCCTCCTTCGGTATTTGGCATTCAGACAAACTTTGCTGCATCTGTACTTGCTCTTTCCCAACTTACAAAATGGTCATTTCGATAATAAACCCTTCAATAAATCAAAGATCCCAGGTTTTTATAAATGGAAGTTGACTGAGTATTATTAAATAGACATCTGAGACCATCTCATATTTTCTATTTATTGGTATTCAAGGTAATTATATAAATACACTCACTCAGCACTGTAGATGTATAAGTTTTCACCTTTCCGTAATTATATCGAACTGACACTGTGATTAATCGAAGTGGGAAGGGCAAGTGGCTAAGCCGGATAATCTGTGGGTTACGGAAGTTTCAACACAACTCGAATTCGAGTCCAGTTTTCCGAAAATAATTCAACATTGCCGAAGACTCGGAGAGTGGGAGAAAATCTCACCCCACAGACATTTAAGGTGATCTAATACCAGTCTTCATAGTCGTTCTTTGGACTCCCGGAATCCTTATTTCTATATATTTATACAGGTATTCCTTCTTCCTCAAGGATCGATAAGTGCCTTAAAAATGGGTATGACTCCCCGGGCTGTGTCACTGAAAAGGAACAGTACCTCATACACCCATCTATATACTGAAGTGGATCTTCTTTTTCTAACTCAGAAGTAAGCAACAATAATTTTTTGATTTGGATTTATCTTTAAAAGTCAGGTTTACAAACTTAACAACTTCATCCTTCCAGATTGAAGTGACGATTTCTGTTTTCTAGTGAACCAATCAAACCCATACACTAGAAGAAGGATGGATTTATTGGAAAATTTTCGCGACAAACGGAATTTTAAAGTTGTGTTGCATCCCAAGCCAGCGTAAGACACAAGATCTTTATCTCTGTTAAATGCCTAAAACTATTAATTAAAATGATTTATTTTTTTTAACCATATATTCTAAATCCCATTTTGGGGATTTGTAATTTTTTAAAATCAGATTTCAAGTTAATTTGCAATTAACATCAAGGGAGGAGTTCTTTCTTTTTTTTTTAGTGATTTATGAGAGAAATTAATGCAACATTAAAACTATAAAAGCCCCACCACCTGTTAGAAAGGTAATTATAAGATTTCTCGTTGGGATGTCAGTTGGATCTTTTTTTGTTTTTTTGATTATATGCTGTAACAAAAATAGACATCTTTAATTAATTATCTCCTTAATCCTTAGGAAGGGGGTTAATTAAATAACACAGACAGACATATTGAGTTCTAATTATAGCAGTTTTATTGCAATCAGAAAGTGACTCAGGGTTCGTTTCTTGTACATGTACCCTTTTTATTATTATTTGACGAATACTTTTTACAGTCTTTATCAAGATCATAAATCACGAATGTATGGAGTTGTTAAGACCAAAGGAAACAACACAAAATGTGATATTAAGTTATATTCTTTGGTAATAAGCGAAATCATATAACCAGAAAGCGTAACGATATATCATTCTAGATTCGCTAAACAACGTAGCAATTTTTGTTTCAAGGAGAATGAATAAAATCTGGATTAAAATCAAAATGTCGTTGGTTAAAGTGTAAATGAATAAATAAATGAACATTTTTTCAAAATCCTAAAAAAGGTGAATTGGTAAAAAAAAAAATTTTTGAAATGTGATGTCATATCAGATTTTAGTCTGTTGAAAATAATATGCGGGTCATTAAAATCTCCAAATTGAAATTGATGACATTTACAATATTATTTAGGTATAGTCTATTTTGTAACGGAAATGAATAAGTTATTTGTTTCAAGGTTTTTTTCGTAATTTGAAATTTTCGAAATTTCGCGATGTGGCAATTAAATTTGAAGTGAGGAGATCTTCTCCCAATAAGTCAGCAGCAAAAATAAATAATTTTATTCTCTGAACCGAAAATCAAAATCAAATAGCTTCAAAACACAAACAAAAATCGTGACGAGCGAATTTTTGATAGTTTGTTTATTTCTTTAGATGGAAATGCATGAACATGTTGATTGCTAATGGGCATAGATTTCTATTTTTTTTTTTCTTTTGTTTTATTTGTTGAAACAAAAATCAAAATCAAATGGCATCAAAACAGAAACAAAAATCAAAATGAAATTGCATCCAAACAAAATAAAAATCAAAATCAAATGGCATCCAAACAGAAATAAAAATCAAAATCAAATGGCATCAAAACAGAAACAAAAATCAAAATGAAATTGCATCCAAACAGAAACAAAAATCAAAATGAAATGGCATCAAAACAGAAACAAAAATCAAAATGAAATGGCATCCAAACAGAAACAAAAATCAAAATCAAATGGCATCAAAACAGAAACAAAAATCAAAATCAAATGGCATCAAAACAGAAACAAAAATCAAAATGAAATTGCATCCAAACAGAAACAAAAA
>JAKCPI010025313.1:0-11350 GCA_023213315.1 Euborellia annulipes | reverse complement strand
TGGGAATTGGTCCAGGAAACGATTGAATAAACGTCTCCTTAAAATAATTTTCTCTTAATCTATTGATCCCCACCAGTAAATTGAGATTTAAATGAAATCTACCTTAAATGGATCAGATTTAAATTCAAAGACACAGAATTTCCTCTTCTGATTTTGGTCGAGATCCTTTTATAAGAGAATTTTTAATTTTGTTCATTGCTGAATGCATTTTATACCTTAAATGAGCCTTAAATATATATATATATATATATATATATATATATATATATAAAGCTTATATTTTTTTAAACCCTTTTCGGCTACAAAGACCTTTTAGGGATTATTAATTTATTCATATAATTGAGATACATGGCTATCGGGGGGGACTTGCCACACGCTTATTGCTCTGTGTCACCAGTTCCGAGCTATCGCCGCACTTGACATCACTTAACCGCAACGATTGTCCGTTGTCAGTCCCCCTGGCATATATGAGTCGTCCATTTCCAAAAGTGCCTAAATGACAAAATTTGAAAAGTTGAGATTTTAATTGCATGTTGTTCGGATAACTTTTTTGTTTTGCTATGTTTATTGAAACTGACCATTTGCATTTACAGTGTCAAAACTCGCTAATTACAAAAGGTCCAATTCCAAAACCCGCTAATTACAAAAAACTTTTCCAAAAGTGCCTGGTTGAATATTAAAACAGTTTATTACTGCTATATAGAAAATAATACCGACCTAAGACCTTGTAAATTGTGTTCCTAATTTATTTACAGGTCTTTATAAACATAACAGTCATAAATTAACTCGAGTTTAATAAAATACTCGTTTTTCTCGTTTCCTGAAAATTTGTTCCCGATGCAACTAGACACTTTTGGAAATGGACGACTCATATATTGCAACAGTATATATTATCCTCCAGCTATCGGCTTATCTCCTTGGATACTTTATAGTATTTTATATACAAAATCGTCTAAAAATGCATCTCAATTCGATTATGTCTATGTCTATGATAATTTTATTTTTTTGTTTTTTTTTCAGAGGGTCCATTCTGCTTTTGTATGAATGCAAATAACAATACTTATTCATGTCTTCGAACGATCAATGTCACACATAATTTCCTCTACTGTGAATTTGTCACTGGGACCATTACATTTTATAATTTACGAATAGGTCTGTTTTCTCTTTGTAATTCAATTAAGTTCAGTTAAACTCCCTCTTTTTAATGGTGGATTTCTGCTTTTAGATCCCTATGAACAGTGGAATCGAGTGAATTTATTAACCAAAGAAGAACTTGCCTACCTGTCAGCGCAATTGGCTCAGCTGAAGGCGTGCAAGGGCAGTAGACAGTGCACTGTGGGCTCGGCGGCTCTAGCCTCATCTTCGCATGTCTCGCCGACGACGTATTCGCCCAACACGGGCCAGCCAGAACAGAGCATATCATCATTGGAAGCCAATTCCAATCTACAAACGAATCATAATAAAAAACGAAAATATTGGGGTAATTCAATTCCCTTTTTCTTTTTAAAAGAATAATCAAATAAAGACCTTATAAAATAATAACAAAAAATAGTTTGTTTAAAAGCATGTTGGTATTTTATTTGCCGTTTATAACATTTAAATTGTAAATAATAAGAGCATTACCGTACTCTCCGATAATAATTCTAAAAATGATAACACAGAAGAACAAAAAAAATATTTTTTTTATGTGGCCTAAGCTTATCCAGGATCCCAGGCCCATTTTTACAAGTTATTATTATCAAGTTAATTTTCCGTGAGTAGCTTTATTTTGATGAAACGACCAATTTTTTCTCTTACAACAATTTATTTCAATTTGTCGATTCTTAAAAATTTATTATTATTTATGGGTTTTTTAATTAAATCTTAAGAAAATTATTAACATTATTGAAAAAAAAAATATTTGGAGGGGGACTTCCAACATGTACAGTGTGGGACATGGGCGTAGCCAGGGGGGAGGGGCCATTGCTCCCCCCCCTGGCTTGTCCTAAAAATTAAAAAAAAAAAAAAACAAATATATATTTTTTCCATTGGCAATTTTTTTTTTTAACGCGCCAATCCACTACATTAATTTAATTTTTTTTTATTTAAATAAATAATTAATAATCTATGTATATATTAATTGCAAACACCCTTCTCGCCCTAACGAGGGGTTGGCCCCTCCTAACAAGATGTCTGGCTACGCCCATGGTGAGGGACAATATTAAGTCCCAGCCATGCGTTTTCTACTTGTGATTATTTCATTGTTTTTAAAAAAATTTTATATATTTTTTAATGGACACTTTCATGGTTCAAACCTAGAAAAATTCCAATAAAGATTTTCATTTTCTTTTGTAAAAACAATGAAATAATCACAAGTAGAAAACACATGGGTGGGACTTAATATTGTCCCTCACTGTACATGATGGTAGGGGAATCTCATTGATCAAACCATATTTTTGTAGGACAAATTTTTTTTTTTTTCAATAATGATAATAATTTTCTTAAGATTTAATGAAAAAACCCATAAATAATAAAATACATTTTTGAGAATCGTCAAATTGACATATTATATCCCTGCTACTCCTGTTAGCTATCACAATCAAGAATTGTTGTAAGATAAAAAATTGGTCGTTTCATCAAAATAAAGCTACTCACGGAAAATTACTTGACAATAATAAGTTGTAAAAATGGGCCCGGGATCCTGGACTATTATCAAGACAATTTAGAAAGCTATGACGACGAAGTACTCAGCCTATAAATTATTTTGTTTGAATTGACTCTGGTTCTCATGATAAACAGGACCAAATACACCAAACGAAATCCCGTACCAAACGTTCTTCTTATTTATATGTTTTTGTTTTTTATAATTAATTTTATTATTCTTTGTATCATTTATAGCATTTTGTTTGTTTGAAATCATTTGATAATATTAAGGTGGATCCACACTTGTAAATATTTCAGTCGAACGCGTTCGGCGAAAATATTTACAAGTGTGGATCCACCTTTAAAATAAACGGTTTAAAAAATATTCTTCTTCTATAATGCAATTTTCGATATAAATTGAATTACCTTTATCTTAAAAAGTAGAGTCAATTCAACAAAAATATTATTATCTTCGTATTCAGCGGACAAAAATGATCTAAATTGTTTAAAAAATTCCATTCCGAGTCCTGTGTAATTAATTTTTTTAACAATTCTGGGATCACAGACACAAGTAGAATAGCAGAGGAGGCGCTAAAGTTTTTTTGTCTCCATAATTCATTTAATTTAATTGGCCATCGAGTTCGATAGGCGAATATCCCTCGCTCTCCTTTTTATTCGCACTGGTGTCGATTGATCCTTAATGCATGTATATTTAACATTTGTGGGTTGCATACAAACTAACATTGGTGTTGTCTCTGTTTTTGTTTTCTTATCTCTCTTGCACACGCTTATCCCGGTTCTAATTCAGGCTCCCAGGCCCATCATTTCACTTCAGAACCTCTTCAAATCACCAATAGTAGAGAATTACTTCTACACGGATCTAATAGGAAACTAAAGTGAGTGAGTAAAAATAAAATCGATTAATGAATGAATCTCCTTTCAATTACATTTCATATTAAATGAAACTGGATATTCCGAGGAGTAACTTTCATGTCAAGTGGCTTCTCTCGAGGAGGCATCACTGATTAGTTAGAGTTGGATAATTATTTGCCACGAAGTAGGCTTGAAATCGAATTTTATCCAACATTAGCTGGGCATACACGGAGAGGTAGAACTGTCGGTTTTGACCGGGGCGGACCAATATGTCGGGTCGATCCGCCACGGTTAAAACCGTCATTATCAATTTCGTTTAAAAAACGGAGAGTTTGATCTGTCGGGTTGGACCGGGGCGGACCAGTCTGCCGGGCCGGCTAAAACCGCCACGGTTAAAACCGTCATCACTCACAAACGTAAAGGAAAAACCCGCAGATAAACCCGTATAGTTGGCCCGCCACGGGTCAAACCGTACGTGTATGGGCAAAATCTTTGGACCGCGGCAGTTTTAACCGCTGATTTGACCAAATCCGTGGACTTTCGTCTTGACGAAAGTTTTGCCTGCCGACTAGACAGATCAAGTCAAGAAGCCATTGGAATTTCCAAGAAAAATGGAAATAGAAAATTATTTAAAAAAAAAAAGTAATTAATCCTTTCTTCTCCTTTAAATAAAATCTTTAATTATCTGATTCTGAAGCTGCCAAAATGCGATTTAAGGTCCTCTGAGTCCATTTAAGTAGTTTTTGAAATGATGTCTGTGTGTCTGTGTGTATGTCTGTGGTATTTTGCACACATAAACTAGATGTAAAGGTCAAGAACTGAAAAGCTTTTGGTAAACATCGGACCATTAGGGGGCGCTCTAGAGGGAGGGCCAATATTTTTTTCTTACATAACCTATAATTTTTTTTGTATATTCAGAAACTAGACTTTCTCCCGAGTAAAATGATATATAATATTTGTATCCTAATTTGCCATGACTTTAAATGATATTTAAAAAAAATAATAATAATAAATTTGTTTTTGTGAATGATGATTAACTAAAATATTTTCGAACATATTAATAGCTTAGTTAATTAATAGGGGGAGGGATAACTTATTTTCTTTAAATGGTCAAAAAATAAATTTGTAAAAAAAATTTTGAAGTAACATGTCCTCCCCTACCCCCTCCAAAAATCGCGACTTAAAGAGATGGTCCGGGGCGGTCAAAACTGTCGCTTGTCCACTAACGAAAAGATCAGACCGTGAGTTCGGACCGCAGTCAAATCTGTTAGATTGATGCGTGGCGGTCAAAACTGGCGCGTGCTCACTAACGAAAAGATCGGACCGTGAGTTTGGACCGGCACGGTCAAAACCGACGGTTCTACCTCTCCGTGTATGCCCAGCTATTAACTGCTTTATTCAGTCTCTTCCTCGGGAACAGATGAATTAGTTAATATATTGTATATATATATATATATATATATACAGGGATGGGCGTTAATCAGTTACATGTATTTGAAATACAAGATACCAAATACAATATTAATTGGTATCTTGTAACTCGTTACAGCATAGGCAAAGTAATTGGTATCTTGTATTTCGTTACATTTTTTAGTAATTGGTATCTGAAATTCGAGATACCAAATACTTTTTTTTTTTTAAGATGTTGATAATAGAAATTTTTTTTTTAATTTGCCGCAGTGTAAAAAGTCTTGCAGAGGGAGCTGAAACCGTTTTAATTTATTTAATATTACTGTATGTAATCGTCGTGTGGGTTCTCTGCTCCGAATCTTACAAGGAGAGTACACGGTTGACTCGTCACCGATTTTGATCTCCTTTTATTTGGTGAATCTATACTGAAAAATATTTGTATTCTGATCGAACTTTTCGTCCAATGCGCCCTGTAACAATTTTTTTTTCTCATCTGAAATTTTAAATCTGAAAAGGATTGTTATAAGGCTCAAAGAAAAGCTATCAACAACTAAAGCTAATAGCGTAACGGGTAGAGGAGAGGACTAGTAATCCAGGGATCCCAAGTTCAAAACTTGGGTTGTCATTTCTTTTTTTTTTTGTTTTGTATTATTTATTATATAAAAAATAAATATTATATTATATTATAAAAATATTTTATTTATATTTGCGACATATTTATTACATATTTATACAGAAAACAATGAATAATAAATCAATTAGATATATTGTATATATGTCCGAAAAAAAATTACCTTTTTTTTTAGAGACGCAAGGGGAGGCGAGACCCATTATTGGCTCTATATTCCTATATATGTAAGGTATATGCCCTCGGCCCCTCGACCTCCCCCTTATATACGCCCCTGAATTATTCATTTATATATCTAATTGATTTATTATTCATTGTTTTCTGTATAAATATGAATAAATATGTCGCAAATATAAATAAAATATTTTTATAATATAATATAATATTTATTTTTTATATAATAAATAATACAAAACAAAAAAAAATGACAACCCAAGTTTTGAACTTGGGACCCCTGGATTACTAGTCCTCTCCTCTACCCGTTACGCTATCAGTTGTTGTTGTTGATATGCTTTTATTTGAGCCTTATAACAATCCTTTTCAGATTTTAAAATTTCAGATGAGAAAAAAAATTGTTACAGGGCGCATTGGACGAAAAGTTCGATCAGAATACAAATATTTTTCAGTATAGATTCACCAAATAAAAGGAGATCAAAATCGGTGACGAGTCAACCGTGTACTCTCCTTGTTAGTAAAAACCAGTAACGAGAACTCAATCAATCCGCCAAATTTTCACTCTTCGTTAAAAAAACTTTTTTTGCTTTCTTCTTTCAACCAGCTCTCAACGACTAAATCTTTGTTCTTCTGCCCCAGTTGAAAGACTGTTTTCATTTGCGGGTTTATTCATTCTCCATCAAGTTCCAGATTATCCGACAAAATTTTTTGAAAACTTGGGTTTTTTAAACCTTTTCATATTTTTATAAATAAATTTTTTTTAGTGTCATGATTAATTTTATTGTTTTCGATTTTCCAAAGGTATTCTCCAATATAAGCTTTGCTGCCACTTTCCCTAAACTAAATTTATTTAGGGTTCCAGATAGAGCCCTGCACGGGCCGATTTTTTTTGGCCCGGACCGGCCCGTGTCCGTATTTTTTTTGACTTCCCGCCCGTACCCGGGCAGTAATTTTTTACCATTTTTCAGGCCCGCCCGGAATTTTTTCAAACCCGCCCATACCCGCCCGAGATTTAGTGAATGAATGAACAAATGTCTAGCAATTTTTAAATAAAATTTCACTTGCATGCCCGTCCGCCCGAACCCGTTTATTTAGACTTGCTACCCACCCGCCCGTATCCGCCCGTAATTTTTTCATGGCCTCCAAAGCCCGCGGGCCGGGCGGGTAACGGGCCTACGGGCCAACCCGTACCCGTGCAGGGCTCTAGTTCCAGAATTACCCCTCCAAAAAGTATTTTAAAATCAAGGAAAAATTTGTTTGTAATTGGTATTTTCAATGTATTTGAAATACGTAATTGGTATCTTGTATCTCGTTACACAAACCCGTGAGTAATTGGTATCTTGTATTTCGTTACAAAAATCTGAAGTAATTGGTATTTTGTATCTCGTTACTCAAAATCGAGTAACTTGCCCATCCCTGTATATATATGTTCTTGAAGGTTTCCGCGACCGGATGTATGCGAAGACAAGTTTTCTCGGGTTAAGTCGCGTGGGGTGCTGAGATTTACTCGACGTTTCGGCTCTCCTTTTGGAGCCATTTTCAAGAGAGAAGGAAGTTAGGAGGTAATGGTGGAGGGGGCAGCGGCGTAACCAGCCTTTGAGGGCGGGGGGCGAAGCTTAACTAGGGCGCCGATTTTGCGGGGGGCTCCGCCCCTGGACCTCCTTGCTCGCCTTCGGCGAGCAAATTGCCCGCCGAAGGCGGGCAAATTTCTTGCATCCTGTGATTTCCTCAGCGAATTTGTGAAACAAATGAATTTGTTTATATTTACATGTTTTTTAATGACACCTGTATGATTTTGTTTTGATTTTTCTTTGCTTTTGCGAAAAATGTCGTTTTCTTCTGTGATTATTTCAAAAACTATTCAGTTTCCGGAAAAATATCAAAGAATAAAAACTTTTTAAAATTGAGTGTTTTATCATAATATTACGAAGAAATTGAAAATTTCGAAATTTCTGAAAAAAGTTATTAGGTAAAGTACGTACTTCCAAGTGACGTATTTACTCCAAAAGTTGATAAAAATCTACAATATTAGTGTAAGGAGCATATACCAAATTTCATCTATCTAGCTGCTTTGGTTTTTAAGCAATCGTGTTCACACACACCACCCAGACGTAATTCTAAAAGAATATACGAGAAAGTCTCGGGGAAGTCATTCCCCATATTTTTTTTTTTAACACACACTTTTTTCCCATTCACACTCACATACACACATGCACACAGTTTTTTCGGCCACTTAGGCCATATAAGACTTTGACTTTGACATTTGGTATCCAAATGGCTTAAATAAAATCATCGGACTGCCTGGGATCCGAACCCCCGATTAGAGCCCTGAACGAGTACGGGTTGGCCCGTAGGCCCGCTACCCGCCCGGTCCGCGGGCCGGGCGGGCTTTGGAGGCCATGAAAAAATTACGGACGGGTAGGGGCGAGTAGCAAGTCTAAATAAACGGGTTCGGGCGGACGGGCATGCAAATGAAATTTTATTTAAAAATTGCTAGACATTCGTTCATTCATTCACTAAATCTCGGGCGGGAATGAGCGTGTTTGAAAAACGGGGCGGGCCTGAAGAATGGTAAAAGCCCTTTCATTTTGAGAAAATCGAAAAAAACTGAAAAACTATATCAGTAAAATACTAGTACTTTTTGGCCGATTTTGATTAAAAAGCTTATTTTCACGGTCCCGGGGGGTGTTTAACTTAAATATAACATTTCAGTCTCATTGCTCAATTCCTTCATGCTTAAAAAAGTTTTGAATTTCAAAAATTAAATATTAAGGCTTATACGAATCCTGAGTAAATCTCCACATAATTTTAAAAGAAAACAATCAATTTTTTAAGACAATCGATGAAAAGAATATGATAAAATCACATTCGCTGGGCTATATCTTAGAGGCTGTAGGGCGCCTATGCCGGTTTCGGGGGGCGCCAAGGTCTCGATGCGCCTGGGGCGGGGGGGCTCGCGCCCCCTCGCCCCCCCCCTGGTTACGCCACTGGAGGGGGTTGTTTACTCAGCACCCCACGCGACTTAACCCGAGAAAACTTGTCTTCGCATATATATATATATATATATATAAAGATTAGGGAGGCGCAAAAAACCGACTAATTTTTTTTTTTTTCGAGTTTCATATGAAAATATGTTAGTTCATCATGTTTTAAGAAACCTCTCCAAAGATGAGCTCAAAAAAATATTTTTTAAAAGGTCGCTCAAAATTTTTAAAAATATCCAAATTCGTCAAAAATCGATTTATTTATTTATTTTTTTTCTCGGTACGGTAGAATTTTATAGACCAAAAGAAAATAAGTTTCTCAAATTTTCAACTTAAAATATTAATTTTTAAAGGTCGCTCAAAATTTTTTTACTTTCTCTTACCCTATATTTTAATTTGTCAGTGCATTGCTCTTGATGTTTTCGAGCGACTGACAAAATGAAAAAAAATTTTGAGCAACCTTTAAAAAATAATATTTTAAGTTGGAAATTTGAGAAACGTATTTTCTTTTCGTCTATAAAACCGTACCGAGAAAAAAATTTTTAAAAAAGAAAAATTTGTTTTTTGACGAATTTGTAAATTTTTAAAAATTTTGAGCGACCTTTTTAAAAAAAATTTCTTTTTTTGAGCTCATCTTTGGAGGGGTCTCCTAAAACATGATAAACTAACATATTTTTCATACGAGACTCGAAAAAAAAAAAATTAATCGGTTTTTTTTGCGCATCCCCTAATAACCAAACTTAAAATTCTAAACGGTTCACCCCCAGATCATTCCATTAAGACAAAAAAAAGAAGATTGCAATGGTAAAAGCCCTCAAATTAAACGTTTAAACCGTGACAAAATGATAATGAAGATTAGCAAAAAGTGTACTTCAAACTATTTCTAAGAAAAATTTCACTGGATTTATGATTTAATCAAAGAAATTTGAAAAAAAAAAAACTGGAAAAAGTACATCAGTAAAGTAATAGTACTCTTTGGCCGATTTAGTTCAAAAGCTTCGTGTCTCCGTCCCCAGAGGCGTACCGAGGCAGTTGGGGGCCTGGGGCGGCACTAGAAGAGGGGGCCTTATATTGAATTTTTTTTTTGGGGGGCTTGCTCATCTTTAAAGATCCTCTTCTCCATACATAAAAATATTTTTAAAAATACCGTATATTCCTGAACCCCAAGGGTCCTGGGCCTCTCGAAGAGAAATTTTCATTAAATTTTGTTTTTACTTGTGCCCTGAGGGCCCCGGGGCCTCTCAAAGAGAAATTTTCATTAAATTTTGATTTTTTAACTAAATTTTTCGGTTTTTATTTTAGCCCTGAGGGCCCGGCCTCAAAAGGAGAAATCTTCATTAAATTTGATATTTTAACTAAATTTTTCGGTTTTTATTTTTAGCCCTGAGGGCCCCGGGGTTTTCAAAGAGAAATTTTCATTAAATTTTGATTTTTTAACTAAATTTTTCGGTTTTTATTTTAGCCCTGAGGGCCCCGGGGTTTTCAAAGAGAAATTTTCATTAAATTTTGATTTTTTAACTAAATTTTTCGGTTTTTATTTTAGCCCTGAGGGCCCCCGAGCCTCTCAAAGAGAAATTTTCATTAAATTTTGATTTTTTAACTAAATTTTTCGGTTTTTATTTTAGCCCTGAGGGCCCCGGGGTTTTCAAAGAGAAAAACCCACAATTTTTTGATTTTTTAACTAAATTTTTCGGTTTTTATTTTAGCTCCGAGGGCCCCCGGGGGCCTCAAAAGAGAAATCTTCATTAAATTTGATATTTTAACTAAATTTTTCGGTTTTTATTTTAGCCCTGAGGGGCCCCGGGTTTTCATAAAGAGAAATTTTCATTAAATTTTGATTTTTTAAATAAATTTTTCGGTTTTTAATTCGAGCCCCGAGGGCCCCATTTCAAAGAGAAATTTTCATTAAATTTTGATTTTTTTACTAAATTTTTCGGTATTTTTACTTATTCCTGAGGGCCCCGGGGCCTCTCAAACAGAAATTTTCATTAAATTTTGATTTTTAAACTAAATTTTCCGGTTTTTATTGTATTTCCCCGAGGGCCCCGGTGTTTTCAAAGAGAAATTTTCATTAAATTTTGATTTTTTAACTAAATTTTTCGGTTTTTAATTGAGCCCCGGATAGCCCCGGGGCCTCTCAAAGAGAAATTTTCATTAAATTTTTTTTTTATAAATATATGGGGCCTATGCCGGCTCGGGGCCTGGGGCGGACCGCCCCCCGCCCCCCCTCGGTACGCCACTGCTCGTCCCATCATTTTCGGGAGTTTTTTGACTTTCTTGTTAAAATATCTTTAAAAGCGTTGGGCAGAAACTTTTGATTTTTATGTTTAACGAATTCCTCGGAAGTGAATTGATAAAATGGAAGTTTTTGTTTTTTTACCTATTGCAGAAGTGGCTATATAATTCGATATGTGTGCGTTTCGTCGACATTCCCCATAGGCTACATGTTAAATTTCAATTAATTACACGATAGCCCTTCATCAGATCTGCTTCAAAAAATTATTTTATACGTATGTGCTAGTGATTAATAACATATTAAAAATTAGCTAATATTCGTATTCTTAGTCATTGCTTGAGGAACAAGGACTCCTCATGCCTATATAAATGTATAGATATAAGGATTCTTTCTTCCTCAAGGAACGACTATGAATACGGGTAT
>JAKCPI010025312.1:0-10841 GCA_023213315.1 Euborellia annulipes | reverse complement strand
TAGTATAGATATAGAAGAATTCATGCACTTGACATCCAATTATACCATATTTAACAAAAATGTTTTGTTTTTATTGCACTATTTTATGTTCATTTGAGAAAACCCATAAGTCAAAGAAATTTAAGAAATATTTTATATTTGTTGTATTACAATTATTATTTATGCTCGTTTCAGCTCTTATGAACTGATGATGGATTTATTTAAGTAAAAACCCAGCGAAACGTCTTACTCAGATTGAGATGTTGGTTCGATAGAGGCTCTCCTTTTGGCTGTCATCCTCTCTTCCTGTCTATCATTCTTAAAAAGTTTTTCTTCCGACTAATAATTTATTAATATTCGATATTTTAAACATGCATTTAAAAGAGTTAAAGAAATGTTTTTTATAAGAAATGATGTCTTGAGATAATCTTTCACATTAGATGACTAATCAACTGATGTTTATTTTTGGTAGAAGAGTCGGCGGCGGCCAACGACATGGGAGTCGCAGATATGACACAAGCTCTCGGAAATGGATGAGACGGGTGTCAACGAAACTTGCGGATAAGATACGTCCAGGACTGCATTTATGTATCCTTTTCAATTCAATATACCAAATCTACTTTTTAAAAGGTATGACGCAACGTATCAATATCTTATTAGGATAATTATTTTTGAAAACAATTGTTTTATTTGTTAAGACACCTGCAATTTACTGAATACCCAAAAAATTAATCAAAAATACGAAATTATTAATTGAACAAGTGTTCTCTCTATGGGAGGACTCGAACAATTTTTACGTCATTTTGATCAGGAATGAAAGTTGAAAAGAAAATGCAGTCAGGATTTTTTCTTTAAAAAATATATATTTAACAGCTGGCGTTTTGTCTTTGGTTAAAGCCATCTTCGGGAGTTTTAACCAGGGCCGAAACGTCAGCTGTTTTTTCGGCATCAATTTCTTCAAATCGTAACGATTTCACTCAGTTTGCATTTGCGATTGCAATAAAGTCGGTAGCTGTCGACAACGAAATATGACTAAAAATCGATAAATCGTTACTATATCGTAGCGTGTAAACAGTACTCTATTCTTTCGTTTCATTGAAGCAATAAATGTCAATCACATCGTTACAATTTATCGTGTAAACCGGCGGCCTTAAAACACTCTTATAATAGGTCATTTTGGTTGCCTATCTTCCAACAGGAATTTATCAACCCTACGTATTTACTTTTTGAATTTGTGATTATATATTGCATATTTATAGATTGTATTCAAACATTTGATTGTATTTATCTGATTTATTTTTATTTTAATTAAATAAGAAAACATATTAAAATATCACATTTTTTAAAGGCAGGCTTACCGCTACGAGAAATCGTAACGATTTATCGATTTATTGTCATATTTCGTTGTCGACAGCTATCGATTTCAATGCAATGGCAAATGCAAACTAAGTGAAATCGTAGCGATTTGCAGAAAATTGATGCCGCCGCCGGCATCAATCATCTAATTCAATAAATCACTACAATGTCCTGTTTACACCCAACGATAAATCGAAACAATTCGATCGTTACGATAAATCGAAACAATTTGATGTAGCGTGTAAACCTGCCTTTACTTCTCATCCTATATCTCCAGTACCGGTAATTAATCTCTTTACAAGAAGTTACTTAAAACCTTCTGTATCTATAAATCTTCTGTATGTAAAATACACGGATTATTTACGAGAATACTTTAATCAAATTAATTATTTAACAAAGATTAAACTTGTTTCTATTTACTTGTTTATTTATTTATCTAACGTAGCGGTATTTTCTCATTCTAGACTTTCTTACTCTTGTTTAATAATAAAATATATTGTAATCCGATTATCATTTATTCACAAAACATAAAATGATTATTATTTAATTTTTCAAAAATAAATAAATACATATATAAAAAAAAATAAGCCACATGAATACGAGAAATTTTGAAAAAACTTTACACCCCAAATAATACAAATGGACCCACCCATGTCTCTTGTTACCAAAAAGTTGAGTTTAACAATTTTATTTTTATTTGTGAAGCGAGATAACACCCCAATATATTATAATAAAAGTTATTTGTTTATGAAAAAAAGTTTCTTTCAATGGGAATCTTGACCTTTAATAATCACGAGTATCGATTAATAAAAAAAATATGTCATAAAGGTTAATGATCTAAAATATATTTTTTCAGAACTAAAACAAAGATCACGGGGAGAGGGGGTGATGCCCTGAGACCGCTTAAAAGACTTAAACTTATCCTAAATATTTTGGATTTTTAAATTCTTACTAAACAATTTTAAAATTATAAGCTTTTTAAAATTTTTAAATGAAAAGATTCACATTGTACCAAGGGTCGCGAGTTCTCTTCCCGTCTCAGGCGTCAAAATTTGTTTAAATTATATTGGCGACCAATCAATTTAAATAAATAGGGACGACGTCTAAATGGCCTTTGATGCCGAAAAAGATCTTAAATGAAATTTAAAAAAAAAAATTATAGACCCTCCTCTCCTTCTTCCCATCCTTCAAGCCAAATTAATTATTTCGATTTCATAAAATTTATTTTATTAACAATCGCTTTTGAAGGTATTTTGTACAACGTATAATTAATCATGTTCTTAAGAGGTAATACAAATAGCTATCTCCTTCAATTAGTGCTATATCGGATTTAAAACAATTTTTAAGCCATGTCATTTTGAGGGTTTTTAAGAAGGTGAAAGTTTTAAAAACCTGATGAAAAAAAAGACCACCAACGATAATTATCTAATAAGAAAGGGAAAATATAATTTTTTGAAAGTTTAGTTTTCTATTTTTTGAAAGTATTTTTTGTTGACTAGGATAGGGGAGGCAACAGCCAAGAAGGAGCTGTTTCTTTACAAAATAATAAACTCCAAATTTTAACATTTCGGTTTAAATTTATTGGATATCAATATTTTTATTCTATGTGGCAACTTTCAGGGCAGAGAGGCGTCAGAGGTTATCAAATATAGCAGAAATTGATATTTTTTTTTTAATTTACAAGTCTTTACCATTCTTTCTTATTTATAAATTTAAAAACTTTGTGAAATTTTGGATTTTTTTTTATTAATAAATGGTCTTCTTCCTTCTGGTTGTTGTCTCTTGTTCTAATCAACATATCTAATCAGCCACATCCATTTCAAACGGTTTTTGCCCTCTCTAATTTCCCTGGACCACATAGGCCAAGTCCTGCAGAGCTCGGACTTGCTTTCCAAAAAGTATCTTTGTAGATGTTCCTTTTCTGTCAAGTCAATTTTTTATGTACCGGTATTTAAATTAACAATTTTATAAATTTAACAAATTTATTTTAATTAGGCTAATTATATTGACTATTCGTTTAAATACTACAACAAACGAGAGCTATTTATGTAATAACCGAGCAGGAAGAATGCTTTTGATTAGAGCGCGCCTTAAAAACAAAGTGTAGGCAACCCTTAAGTCTTTTTTAATTTAAGAAACTTTAATGATCGAAACGATTCAAAGACACCCTCTACAAACAATAAATAGATACAGAATCAAAGTGCTCTTATTTTGAAAAATTTATCTTATCTATGTTCATTACCTTGTTTACAATTAGAAAATTATTTCATTAGAAAAAGAAAAAAATGAATTTAAATATCAATGAATAAGAGAGTTGGTGGGGGTGGTTTGTTTTATTTTTTGACATTTCGTTTTAATCCCTATTCAAAAAGAAAATACATGGTGATTAGGATCAATTAAAAGTTAGTTAAGGCACTGGATATCTAGTATTATATTGCTATTAAATAATATTTAGACTAATTGAGTTGGATAAATTGCGTTTTTTGACTGAATGAATTAAATATCACTGATATAGGCCTATTCCAGGGATGGCAGTGAGAGCAATGGGATCAGCTTTTGATGCTAATCCAATTGTCTCATTGTTGTTCCTGCCATTTTTGGAATTTATTTTGCACACATAAACTAAATAAAATTGTATATACCAGCTATATTAATTAATTATTTATATTAAAAGACAATTGAAATTTCATTATACAGTATATTTAATATTATATTTGAGAAATTTCCATTGGACTAAATCAAGGGTCTAATAAAAAAAGTAATATCTGTTGGCAAAGATTCAAGCTTTATTAAGAAGTCATTGAACCTTATCATTTTATTAAAACAACCCGCTTCCCTCTTCAATTTAATAAAATTTCATGATAGAAAGAGAAAAATTTTAAGACATTTTATAAAGGTCATTTAAATAAGAAAAATTAAAGAATATTTAAAAAATATTTTTTTACTATAAAACAAATTGAAAAATGTATTTATTAAAGGCGAAAGTTTCCATTTTGGCCATTATTATTAATAATATAATATATGTTATAGAGAAAGTGGTATCGTTATGATTAGTTAATTAATCAAATAAAACATATGGCTCCTTTTATGTTTATTCTCTTAATTAAATCTCTCAGGCGATGCAATTTTAAGAGCTTATTTATTTATTAATCAAATATAAACAAAAATTTCTTTTTCTATAAAATGAAAATTTTGATTTTGTATGTATATCAATAAGTTATTAGAGAGGGAACTTAATTTTTGGAAAATAAGGGAAAACTATTTTAGCAAAATCCAAAACTTTTAATTCGTAGGCTATGATAGAATGGAAAAGAAAGGATATAACATCCAATTTTATTTGAGAAAATTTCTTCTATAGTTCTGTTTCAGGATCCATTCAGATGGATTTAAAAAATTTTTTATTTTTAATTTCTTAGAATAAAAAATAAAAAATAAAAATTGTTTAATTGCCTACCTAATTCCTTCTGAAAGGAACAGAACCACAGAAGAAATTTGCTCAAATATAATAAGATATAGATACAAGTTGTGGTTGTATACCTTTAGTGAAGGAAGTATGTAGGCAGAGGCAGCCAAGAAAATAAAATTGGACCGAAACGTCTCCGGCTGATTGATAAAACATTCAGAGAATTTTCTTTCTTGGCTGCCTTTAGGAAGGGTGTAGAAATTAAAAATTTTTTTTTCCTCCCTTATAATAATTCGATATTGGAATGTTGTTCTAATACTTTGCTTTGTTAAATAATTCTACTTTTTATCAAATAGCTTCAGGTATTCTCCGTTAAATAGAATATTGACCTTCACCGGAGAAATTATTTTTTGAAAGGAGATATATAGATGGTTGATGACTCAGGTGGGAATTCCGAATCCGGAAGTAATAATAATGACTCAAGTGAATAAGTATCGAGATACGACAGAAAAGAATGTTAGATACTTGAAAATGAAATCAAGTTCGGGGAGTCAAGATGATCTCAACTCACTTTCGAACTCAAGGGACTCCGTGCTTTGATGATGACTCATGGAGCCAGTTATTTGCTCCAGATTTCCGGATCCGAAACGAGTATTATCAAAAAATCACTTTTAAATGATTTATTAATGGGTTAATTTCCAAATTAAGAATAAAATTGGAATTAAAATGTTAATTTATTCAATGTGGGTTCAAGGAAACCCAGACAATCAGAGGACATGAAAAAAAAAAAATAATTTCATATAAAACTTTATCTAAGAGTCCAGATGGTTATTATGTATTGATATTAAAAGAACCTTTTTTTTGCTTTCCACAAGAAAATGTTTTTACATAAGTGATAATCGAACAAAAGCTTAATGGAAGCATAGACCCTTGAAATTTGTTTTTGACCTGGATCGGAGACACCTTTACCAGACCGCAAACCACGAAGATTAGTCAGCCCACCTGTCGAATTGTATTGATGTCTGAAAAAAAAAACTTCAAATTATTCTATTTCTTAAATTTTGTGAATTCAAGGTTCAATATAAAAAATTTTTTTTTACTATTATTTATAATAATAAAAGATAAAACTAGACAATGGTAAATTTAGTCCAGCCTCGTTACTTTAAATCTAAAGTTACTAATGGCATTGCATTTGATTCTTATATTGGAATAATTATTAACAGTGACGTCATTTCATCTTTTTCTGGAAGGGGGGCAAACTTTTTTTTCTTAAAATTTACTTACAAATAAGTACTCTAATTTGGCCAAAAGATACATTTAATTTAATTGTTTTTGTACAGTTTATATACTTGTAGATATATTTTGAAATATTTTATTTAAGAATAAAAATCTTGAAAAATCAGAGCTCTTGAGGGACCCCTCCAAATGACGCCACTGATTATTAAATTATTATAAAACAAAATTATTTCCTTGTCTATTCTATTTATAAATAGCCTATTTTTTGATGAGGTACTTAAATTTTTGAATTGTTTTGTGGTTTACCAATCAGAAAATCAGATTTTTCACGATAATATTACATTTCTCTCCAAATTTTGTTCTAAAAACATTTCAATATAATATTTATTCTTTTTGAATTTTTATTTATTCAACTAGTTTTTTTGTCTTTGTGCATCTTCGGTCATTTAGACTATAAACGATACTTAATAACTTATTCATTACAGTATATTTTTGGGTCCAGGCATACTTATTTAAACCATTTAGTATCCAATGGACTGACTGCCTGGGTCCGAACCTATTCCCCTTGACTTTTTTTTTATTTAAGATCTTTTTCGCTATCTATGGCCATTTAGACCCCATCCATATTTATTTAAATTGATTGATAGCCACTTCACTTTAAATAAGTTTTTATCACATGGCTTTTGGATTATCAATATTGACAAGTCAATATCTCTAACCTCTCGGATACAGGGAGGGGGAGATGGGCGTTATAAAATTAAAATTCATCATATATCCCACATAAACATAAACATTTTCTCTATAATGTGTAAAGAAAATAATGGCAGCTAAATATATTAAATTTATTATGCCCTCTATGCTGACGTTTCGGTCTTGGTTAAGACCATTCTCGGAACTTAAGAGCTGTCACTAAAGGCATACAACCAAATATTCAATCATATATGTAGTGAACATAAAAATTTCAGTTATAGCCTATATAATTAATTAATAATATTAATATATTAACGATTATCCAGCTATAAAATCCACATATTGTTACATTTTCTCTATAATCATCTATTACTTTTTATTCCTTTGTTTTCTTCCCTTCTGACTTAATTTCAATTTAAATCAGAATTCGTTTTTTACACAGCCTAAGCAAATATATTGGCAAACTCGGGGAATAAAAACACTGTTTGAGTTTGCCTTTAAAAACAAAGTGTCTGTTTATTGAATCGATCTCTCGGTTCATACTTCTTAATTTGCCCGAAAATATACCACTATACTATAGCTAAAGTTGCTTACCTTGGCGAAATAATCCAATCAAAATCTTGAAATAGGGATCGAGCTTAGAGGATTCCGGGAGGAAATCCGATTAGCATCGATTTCCCCTGAGGTGTCAACATCCATGCAAGAACCCACTCCATTAGATGACAAACCAAGTTTCCGTTTTTTAACAACAACAACAACAACCTTGGCTTATTATCTCTGCAAATTCGTTTATTTTTATTGTTGTACATATTTGTGACCTAATTTTATAACAAATTTCCAATTTACGGTTGAATTGAATTTATGTTAAAAAATAATTTCATTTTCTGCTTATTTAACAATTTGTTAGATATAACGTTAATTTTCTTATTATATGAATTCTTTGAGTTAGCTACGACCTAAATTAAATAATCTATTAAGAGCTTAATTACATCTTATATTTTAATCAATAAGAACACTTTTTAAAGCATTGTTTACACGGGGCGGTAGTGCTCTCTTAAGTAAATAATGTTATTTATTTATTTATTCAATCCTAATATATTTTTTTTTTAACACACACTTTTTTTCCACTCACGTTCTCATTTGGTATCAAAATGGCTTAAATAAAATCATCCGACTGTCTGGGGTCCGAAACCGCGACCCTTGATATTCAAGGTCAGCATGCTAACGCATACACCAAGCCCGAGGGCGCCCTAATATTTATTAAAATCCAATGAAAAATAAAAGTATTGGATTCATTTCAAAAATTCGATGTCAAGAGCCTACTAGTACTCTACTGATGTAATTTTTTAGTTCTTTTTCGATTTTCTCAAAATTTGCTTCAACGATTTTGATGCCCGATACGTTACGTCTTAGTGCTTGCTTTACATTACAATTGAATAGGCTATATCTTTTTCCATCTCTATAGAAACAGGACATAACTAAAACTTATTCTTTTGTTGACTTTTTTTTCTCCCTTTCAACAAGAGACGGACGATCTGATATAAACAAGTTTCTCTCTTATAGGGTATACTAAAATAGTTTAATTAATAACACAAGGAATGGCACGAGAGAGGGTAAATAAAACCCCAACAGCCCTCGAGTAAACAACCCTTCTGTAAAATTGCTGATTCTATCAAAAATAATGGCTGGAGCATGCATGATCTACCCTCAAAACTGTTAAATGACAACTCATGATACACGAATAAAGTGATTCAATTATATTTCCATCGGCCTATTTGAAATGTTCATTTTCACCACCAGTTACATTATTTTTAGTTTTTTCTTTACGCTATGTCATCATTACTTCTTTTTTCTTTAATTAATTAACGGGATTAAAATTGTTTTTTCTTTTTCTTTTATTTTAAGCACAACACAATTTTGACAATTTCTAATCATCTTAACAGTTATCTTAAGAAATATTTTATAAAGTCACAATTCCACCCATGAGAAAATCTTCCGCGTAAACTTGAAGGGGTATAGAAATATTAAATTTACAACTGACAAATGTGAGTAAAATGGCAGTCAGGAAAGAAATCAGACAAAAATTTTAAACAAACTTTATCCAATTTTTAATTTCGATTGCTGACGTTCCGCGTCCTCAGGACAATCGGTAATCAGTAAAATACAAATGGGCGTATTTTTTTTTTATAACAATATGAAATCACACTTCATGGGTGTGTAATGCACGAAAGGCGTCGATGAGTCCCATCAAATATATACAGTCAAAAATAATGCATTACACACCCATGAAATGTGATTTTATATTGTTAATAAAAAAAACACGCCCATTTGTAATTTACTGACTACCGATTGTCCTGAGGGAGGACGCGACTTACATCCGAAACGTCGGCAATCAAAATTAAAAATTGCATAAAGTTTGTTTAAAATTTTTGTCGGATTTCTTTTCTGGCTGCCATCCTACTCATATTTATTAAATTTATTAATGTAAATAATATTGAACTGATGATCGATTAATGAAAGTTTTCTGAATATAGCTTAGTACTCAAGAGGATTAATTCAGTTCTTGTTGAATATTCCGCTTATTTATTTAATCAAAGCAAAACGTCTTCACTGTCTGTCTATCTTCTCCCTATGGTTTCAAAATAGATTTGTGAATAACGGAACAATTTTTCACGACTACATCAGTCTTTAATTTGAGATCATCTCCAACTAAATTATTATTCCCAATCTTTCAGGCTATATGGACAATGTTTTGCAGGAAGGAACCAAGCGCCATTAACCTAAATCTGAGATAGGGGCATTTCATTTGCACACTTGTAAACAAACCCAATGGCAATGACTTTTTTTCTAGTTCTATACAAAAAAAAGTGCACAGAGTAATAATTTTGTGATTTAAATAAAGAGGTAGATCCTCTTTTTTCCCTACAAGATTATCTCAATTCCGCTTGGTATCTCTATGCATAGCATGGTCCATTTAAAGTACTATGCATTTTTTCTCTTAAAATATTCGGATCCTCTATTTACATGTAGGATTTTTTTTTAAATTTATTTAAGGTTTTTTTTAGTATCTAATTGTATCTTTTTAGTTGTTTCCGGTTATAGATAAGGATTTTCCTTTGTTTTAGGAAGGACAAATCGTCAAACAAAATTTTATATTATTGTATAATTATAAATCTCTTTCTTTTTATTTTATTTACAATTTTACTGATTTATTAGAGTTAGGTGGATAGTTGATTAGATCTTGTAGTAAGGGATAAAGAAAAGAGCGAAATGCAGCTAGGTTTATTTAATAAACGAAATATAGCTGCAATCAAGGGCGGATACAAGGGGGGGGGGGGTAAAGGGGTAATTACCCCCCCCCGAGATTCGAAAAAATACCTTTTTTTCGCAAAAAATTTATTTTTAATGTAAAATTTTTAAAATTAATACTTAAAAATTTGATGTGTATTTATATTCTGGCAAACAAGTACAGAATGCGCTTTTAAATTACCGAAATTAAAAAAAAAAATAGTGTGCTGTGCGACGAGTCACACCAGATTACCCCCCCCCCTCCGAGAAACACCTCTGGATCCGCCCTTGGCCGCAATCACTCTTTTCTTTATTCTTTACTGATTTATGTTGACTTAAATTTTTTTTGAATTTTCCCATTGAAAAGAATTGGAATCTATAATGGCGGCAAGCTACAGCCGAGAAATAAAGAAAAAAAAAAAAAAAATTGGAATCTATCTCGACTTATGAAAAATTAAATCCAACGGAGGTCCTCCATTAACCGAAGGCAAGCTGCGAGGCTTTTTTTTTTTTTACAATTGACATTCAATATATCAACATCTATATAATAATCAAAATATAATTATCTTGACATTTGTTTTAGCACACAAATGTTAACACACAAATCTTCCCTGTTCAAAAATAAATAAAAGATAACAATGTTATTATTAAAACGGGATGTGCTTCTTAACCTAAATATAATATAACACATGCCGGAAGAAACAGACAGGAAGCGTTGTTGAGGATGTACAAGTAAAATTTCAAGAGATAAGAATAAAATTTTTTTTAATTTTTGTCAAAAATCTCTGATTTAGGCATATAGTATAATATATTCGAGTACTTATAAAGTTTTTATGTACAAAACGATTTTCTAATATTCTTGATTATAAAAAATTTATTTCGTATCCTC
>JAKCPI010025311.1:0-27357 GCA_023213315.1 Euborellia annulipes | reverse complement strand
AGGGGATGAATTCTAATAAAAGACAACGGAAAATTAAAAAATAAATATAAAATTCTTTTACTTTACGATAAAGAAAAAAATTCTTGCAATTTTTTTTTTAACTAACCGCAATGCCCGCCTTTGGCGGCCAAGTTTCTAACTTATTCTTTCATCCTCTATTTAGTAAACAAATCAATTTTTTTAAACCTAATTTTTTTTAATCAATTTTTTTTTTTGTCTTTTCTAATTCTCCTTTTATTTCTCTTTTTGTAAGAGATACAAAAAATTGTTTTAATCAAAAGTTATTCAGTATTATAATTAGAACAATTTTGTTAATCAGAATTATTTCTCTAAAATTAATATTTAAAGAGATATTTTGATTTTTATCCAAATATTAATTAAAAATAAAATTTTACTATATTTTCATTAACTCTAAAATACTTAACGGATTTTAATGGGCATTTAAAATTTTTTTTTTTTTTTTTTTTTAAGAGGGAAATATAAGTTTTTTGATATTAAATTAGCAACAACCGTTGACAATATAAAAGAATATAGAATTCTGAATAAATATAGAAATCTATTAAGAATTTGAATACCAATGGATAGAAAATAATTAAATAATGTTTAATTAAAAACAAAATTCATAAAAACTGCTTTTTGGGAATTGCAAAAATGCTTTCATTGTTGATAGGGTCTCTAAACTTTTTTTTTAAATATCGTTACTAAAATCTGTGCAATCATCAAAGTATTTTTTTTTTCCTCAAAATAAGTAAGGTGTCTGATATAATTTAAATAATGTCTCAAGCACCATGTTTTTTTTTTACCCCTTTTTAACCAATTCCTTAATATGCTTTCACATTTTTTTTTCTCGCTCTCTCTAATCCTTTGCTTTCAAACTTAATTAAAATAAAAAAAAAAAAATTTAAATTCATCTCTAAAAGATCTTCATTAAAAAAAGCTTAAGCCCTGGTATAGTAGTGAGGGTTGGGGGGGGGGAGAAAAAATTCCCTTGACCTAGTATTTAAGTTTAAATATAGGCCCATCTCTCTCTTTCTTTTAATGAATTTTCAACTTTGAAAACTTTTTTTTCTTTCCTCAAGTCAATTGAGTACAAAAAAGAATAAAAAAATTCTGGTTTAGTATTTGATATTTATATTTAGAACTTATTAAATTTTATTTCATCGATAAAGTCAATTAAAGTCTAATAAAAAAGCTTTTTGTATTAAATACAGTAAATAAAAAAAAAAAAACTTTGTAGAATTAATTTAATATTTTTAAATATACATATTCAATTGAAATTAATTTTAGACATCCTAAATGCGTTTTCCTAAAAATAATACATACTCTAAAACTAAGTGGGAGAAAATCTCTATAAATTAAAAAAAAACCCATCAAAATCCGTCAAGTAGTTACGGAATAAAAAGCTTTAGAGAGATTTAAAAATTAAAGCGTTTAAATCTCACAAGTATTTTTCTATAATTAATCATATATATTAACATTTAATTTAATTATTTTTATAAATTTAATTTTTTAGATTTTAAGGATTTAATTTAATTTATTTATTTTGAAATGCCTACCGGAATTCCCGTTTATTTATCCGGACTATTTTAAAAATTAATTTTTAATTAATTTTTGATTAATTTATTTAATATTTTTTAAATTTATATTCAATGTTAATTAAAAAGCGTGAAATTCTCTATAAATTAAAAAAAATCCCATCAAAATTCCGTCAAGTAGTTACGGAGTAAATGCCTTAAAGAGAATTGAAAATTAAAACGTTTAAATCTCACAAGTATTTTTCTATAATTAATCATATAAATTTAATTTTAATTTATTTTATAGTTTTTAATTAATTAGATAGATACAAATATTACAGAGTTCCTCCGGTTGGCCACTAGAGGCGTTGCAATCGCTAACCTCTAAGAGAGCCTTGTAATTAGGCAACCGAAGTGCAAGCGAAAGGCGACAGGAAATCTAATAACACGGCGGACAAACGAATTAATGAAAGAATCACGAAATTGTTAATTAATAATTTTTAAATTTATTTATTAGTAGACTAATTAATTTTAATTGCTTGATTTAATTTTAATTAAAATTATATTTTATTTCAAATACTAATTAGCTAAATTTTCAATTAATTAAAAAATTTCCTTTTAATTAAAATTAAATTTTAAAATTTTTTTGGATGTTCTAAGTGAAACTTCAAAAAATATCTTTAAAACAAATATGCAAGTGTCGCATATCGTTTTACTCGGGAGAACGTCTACTTTCAGAATATGTAATCAAAGGCTATATGTTATATAATGAAAAAATATTTTTACACCCCTAAAAGATATTTTTTTCCCGTTTATCTAACCATCGTCAGGTAATGGAAGCCAAAAAAAAAAAAAAAAACGACAAGGGGTGAAGTTATTTTAAAAATATTTTCCCTTGTGAGGTTTTAATGGCGAACATATTTTCTTGACACTTGTCGAGATCTCAATTTGTCGATGAGTCCTCAAGGAGGTGAGGGGGCGTTATTCTCTCTGTCTAAGTGTTTGCCACGTGATGAGAGAGAGAACTCTCGGAAAGAGCAAGTGGGGGAAGGGAAGGGTTTGCTTGCTTGCTTTTGAATTGCTTGTCAAGATGCGGCGGTCCCCTCACCTTTCATTTCTTTGTTCTTTCTCACTTTCACTTTTCTTACACTTGAGAAATTGTGTAAAATTTTAAGAACAATACTATACTATTAAAATTAAGGGAAAAAAACAAAAGAGAACAAAACTTTAAACGTTAATTCTCGTGTAGGGCGATTTTTTGCAGTTTCATCTAAACAATTAAAAGTGTCGTTTATATTAAAAGAGAGGTGAATTCTAATAAAAGACAAAAATGCAATAAAAAAAATCTGGTGTGACACAGAGCACCTTCGGTAATCGAAAGTTGTGTTCTGTGCTTGTCACACCAGATTTTTGTGTCGACATATCTTTAGTTCCCGCTGATATTTAAAAATTCAAGATATAAATTTACATGGGAAAATATTTATATTTTAGCAACCATTTCTCCTTTTTTGGATTCAGGGGACCTCAAAACGTGTATATCCATCAAAATCTCGACATCGAATTTTTGACATGAATCCATATTAACAAACATATATAGAAGAGAAAGTAAAAAAATAAAATAAAACACTTTCTCTATACGATAAAGTAAACAAGGAAACATTAAACTACTGTCTTAAAATAACTAACCGCAATGCTCGCCTTTGGTGAGTAATTTTTTTTTACGTTAATAACACTAGTCGACAAGGTTTTTTTCACAAGAAATCTGATTAGTGAACCTAGTGCATTTTTTCATTCTGAATTCAGATATGTAGTTAGAATTTTTCCATCAGGCACAGTTTTAGAGATATAGATCAAAATAGATTTTAATAGAAAATGTGCTCTAAAACGGCTTTTATTTAGAATGTTCAAATTATTTTTAACGCGACACCCCGTAGAAATATTCAGGTATTTAGAATTCATATAAATTTTAAGTTTCATCCCAATCGGAGGTCATTTAGACGTGCCGCAAACGGCTTAAACTTTAGAAAAATCGAAATTTTCAAGATTTTTTTTGCTTTGGTCACCCCTGATACAATTTTATATATCCCTGAATGCAAAAAACATATATGTACGATATTCTATAGTTCTTTGGCTTTCTAAAAATCATTCATTCGTAAAAATCTGTTAATTATTAACGAAATTATGAACAAAAACGTCAGCAAAGAAAAAACACAAGTACACTCACTGGTCGAAAAAAATGGACTTCAATTGAATTAAAAAGCGAACCCTATCCACGAGAAGCTAATGTATCCTCTCTGAGCATAGGTTCCCGGGCACTAACTTTATTAAATATTATTTTAAAAAAAATATTTCTAGAATCTCATATCTTTCTTTATACTTGTAAAAGAAAAAGAAGTCCATTTTTTCGACCAGTGAGTGTACTTGTGTTTTTTCTTTGCTGACGTTTTTGAACTGTAAAGTTCTCAGCTTTTTTTTTGTATTTAATAATAATAATAATAATAATATCGGCGGAAACTAAATATATGTCAACCCAGAAAAATCTGGTGTGACAAGCACAGGACATAACTTTTGATTACCGAACGTAAGAAAAAGTTGTGTGTTTTCCTCGACCAGTCACACCAGATTTTTATTTATATCAATTGATTTTAAAATTTAAACTATATATTTGTGTTAAATATTATTGTAAAAGTTTAAAGAGAAACGTTATGCCTTTCTTGTTATTCGTGGGTAAGAGAGAAATTCACTTCCGAAATTGCATCACCACCGGCGCTAATTCAATTGGCGACGTTCTAACGCGAGCCTAATGGCTACCGCGTTAACTCTTGTTCCTCTCTCTCTCTCTCTCACTCACTCACTCTTCGCTTCTAACGTTAAGTTGATTGGGAACGTTGTTTTCAACTTGAACAGGTCTTGACCCGTGAAACAAAAAAAAAAAAAAAAAATTGAATTTTACTAGGACAGAAAAGAAGAAGAAAAGTTTCTTTCCTCTTTCTATATTTAACTTGTTATTAATTGGACCAATGTGCGAAATAACAGACAAGACATTTCATTTTTAGATTTATAAAACTTTTCTACAAATTGTGGAAAAAAATAAGTGATTTCCGTTAACACACTGTTTCAACAAATTAACAGCAAAGAAATAAAATGGTCACATTCATATGATCTTTGCTCTTTTATATGCAATTTAATGCCCTATTTGTGTCGCTAACAGACTAATTCTTTTCTACGGCATGCATAAAGTAGTGTATCGAAAACTTTTAATTCAATTTTAAAATCCCTCGGAGCTTGGTGTAGGGGTTAGCGTGCTAGCCTCGTATACCAAAAGTCGCGGGTTCGGACCCCAGGCAGTCCGATGATTTTATTTATTGTATACCAAATGACTGTGTGTATGTATGTGTGAGTCTGAGTGTGAATGAAAAAAAAGTGTGACTGTTTTTTTATAAAAAAAAAATTTTAAATTTTATTATCAATTTAAATGATAAAAAAATTTTGATAAATAAAATTTTATATATATTCCATTAATTATAGAATAATATTTGTGAGATTTAATTTTCACTTGTCTATAAGCCAATAACTCTGCAACTACTCAACCGATTTTTATGGGCTTTTTTTTTTAAATATAGAAAATTTTTTTGCTGATTATTTGAATTTTAAAGAGATTAATTTAACAGCTAAGGAATTCACACAAGCTATAAATTAAATAAATAAATAAATTTTTTATTATCTTTCAATTACAATTATACCATATGCGCTGTAATTTTACATTTTTTTGTTTCCGTCTTTTATCTTGCACTGATGTGTGTTGGCCTCTGCTCTGCATTTGTCCATTTTCATCTTTCAGAGAAAAATTGCAAAAAAAACTCTGTTCTTTTTAGAAAATAAAAGTTAAGTCATAAAAGAAGAAGTTAAGTGATAAAAGAAGACGTTAAGTCCTAAAAAACTACGGGGGTCTGGGGGGCTACGCATCCCAGTGGGGGGTCTGGGGGGCGAAGCCCCCCAGCTAACTTACAAGGTGAGCGGAGCGAAGCGTAGCGAGCGCTTGTAAGCTATTGTAGTTAATGAATAATAAAATAGAATAAAAACAGTATTAACGTGAAAAAAAAAAAATATCCTAGCATAATTTTTCTCATTCGTTCAATCAAAATGAGGTCTAATCCGGCATTCTTAGATTTTTATTTTAAGTCCTGTAGATTTCATTTATTAGCGGGTTCTCATGGATTGCGCATTTCATCTTAAATTTCATATTTCATATTTTTTCTAACACACAAGCTATACAAATAAAATTTAATAAATATCATTACTTATAGATTAATATTTGCGAGATTTAATTATTTCAAATTTTAATTTCTAAAACTATTGGACGAATTTTTATGGGGAGTTTTTTTTTTTTTTTCAATTTAAGGAGAAATTGTTAATTCAAACGGTTCGTATGCGAAAAATTAATTATGTATTAGAATGCCTGATATAAAATAGAACAAAGGAGGGAGGGAAGAAAAGAGAGGCCATATAAACTCTACTTGTACTAATATTAATGCCACCAATTAAACACATAGCGTATTGTATGCGGGAATTTTGTCAAAGGCTTATGATCTAATTGTTCAATTATTATTAATCAAGAAGGGCGAATTGAAGTTGAAATAATAACGTTACATGATAGCTAAGCCACATCAACTTACAATAGAGGGGGGGGGGAATATAAATAGAAAAGTAGATGCACGCCCTTGTAATTGTCTGATTCGTGCAATTTAATTTTATTTCTAAGCCTTTTTACATTTTCTTAAAAGCAGTGTTATTTAAAAAGGGAATTAAATCTTATTTATTTAGAACTAATTAATTCTACAATAGACAGAGTTAGGCACAAACTAAATGTCTGAGTAAAAATTTAATTAAAGTAAATTATATAAAAAAAAAAACACTAGGCTATATGTTTTAAAGATTTATTTTAATTATTTCTACCGGAATTCCCGTTTATTTACCGGAAGTACTTTAAGAATACATTTTGTATTGAATAAATAAAAAAAAAACTTTGTATAAATTAAGATTTAAACTTTCGACCGTTGGTTCTCGTTGAAACATTTTGTAAATTAAAATTAAATATACAAATTAAACACTAGGTTAATTGTTTCAAAGGTTTTATTAATTAAAAATTAACACTTAAATTAAAATTAAATATACAAATTAAACACTAGGTTATTTATTTATTTTATTTAAGTCAATTTCACGGGCCGAGCCCAATTTACAAAATATATATTTTTTACATCAATAACAAAGCCAAAGAAAGTCAAATTCGAAATTTAAAATTACAATTTGAATTAAAAAAACAAAACAAAGCCAGTTCCCTTCTATTAAGACATCATGACGGATTTGACCTGATGCAAGGATGACGCAAACATGTCCAGCTGATCCTCGAACTCATTCCCCAGTCTGTGGAGCCTTGCCAATGGTTATTTGTATATTTAATTTTAATTTGTATAAATTAATTTAAAATTTATATTCAATTGAAAATAATATTTTTTAAATACTAAACATCCTGAGTTTTCATTAAAATAAAACACAAAATAAAGCCTTCTGCGTGAAATTCTCTATAAATTAAAAAAAGCCCCATCAAAATCCGTCAAGTAGTTACGAAGTAAATGCCTTATACAGAATTGAAAATTAAAAGGATTAAATCTCACAAGTATTTTTGTATAATTAAACATATAAATTTAATTTTAATTTATTTTATAGTTTCTAATTAATTAGATAAAAACTTTGCAAATGTCCTCCGATTGGTCACTAGAGGCGTTGCAATCGCTAACCTCTAACAGAGCCTTGAAATTAGGCAACCAAAGTGCAAGCGAAAGGCGACAGGAAATCTAATAACACGGCGGACAAACGAATTAATGAAAGAATTCAAAATGGCGACTGAAGCCGTAGCTCTCTGCAAGCACCTTGTGAAATTGCATCAAACTCCTTTTCCTGCGTACATATTCCTGGCTATTCATTGAATATTAATATCTTATTCAAATATGGAGATCTCAAATTCTGTTTTTAGACCCTCTAAAATTTTTCAAAAAATAAAAAATTACCTTCTAAAAATTCTTTGTATTTTTGTTTTTTAATTCTAAACACCCTAACTGGTCTATTCTCTAAAAACAGGCGTTAAAATTTAAAATAAACAAATGGGTGTTAAAAAGTAATGTAATCGTTAAAAATGCTACTCAAAATCACTTCTTTGCCTCAAATAGCTATTCTATAAACAAAAATCTAAAGCTAAAGTGTTAAAAATTAATGCCATGTCTAGGGGGTGCCTTTAATATTTTAACGTCGTGTTTAAAATAAACACCTCAAAAGTATGGTTATGATTTTGATAGCTTTGAAATAATAATAAACGTCGGTGTTAAAACTTTGTTTAGCATTTTTAAACGCTGATTGTTTCTACATTACTTTTTAACACCCATATGTTTATTTTAAATTTTAAGAGAATAGACCTGTAAATGAGTTTTTTTTTTTTTTTTTTGAAACATACTCCCTAAATGCATCCGCGTAAAATTCTCTATAAATTAAAAAAAAGCCCATAAAAATCGGGCAAGTAATTACAGAGAAAATGCCATATAGAGAATTAAAAAAATTAAATCTCACAAATATTATTCTATAATTAATCATATATATAAAATGAGTTAAAAAAAAAAAATTAAAATTAAATTAATTAAATCTCACAAATTCTTTTCTACAATTATTGATATAAATTTTATTATTGTTTTCGTTCTATAATTTAAAACTTTGCTATTAATTGTAGGGTGGATCTTCTCCCTCTAACCTCCAACGCTTTGACTTCTAAGATAATCAATTTTAAAGAAAATATAAAATTTTTAATTAAAGGAAAAATAGAAAAAAAAATTGACCTAGAGAGATAGAGAGGGAGAAGGGATGGAGGGGGGGGAGAATAATGCCTTTGGGCTCTCACAAATGAGAGAGGGATGGGAGATTGACTTTGTCAAGAGGTCCAGAGGGCTTGAATAGCCTCTTGACCGGGGCGGCAGCGGCACTTAGGCCCTTTTAATCGCATCCCTCAGGACTTGGCTTACGACACACAATCACACGCAGCCCTTTGACCCTACGGGGCTAAACAAAATCACCCTTTCCCCCTCTCCCCCTCTCCCTCCCCCTTCCCTTCCCTTTTATCCTAATAGAAACCCTCAAGATTGACAGGAATAAAGAAAATTAAAAAATTATATAAATTTGATTCGAGGTTAGATTATTCAACAAATTCACTTGGGAAAAATATAATAATAAATAAATTATTTTATGATGAATAACACGATCAATAAGGCTGGTGTGACTAGAAGCACAATTTTCTTTCTCTTACCTATATGTGTTAAAATATAGCAAAGTAAAAATTCGAATGTGGACATTTTGATGAAAATTTCAACTTTGAAACTTAACCTTGTGTTATTTATCTTTAATTTATTTAATTAAAATTAAATATTTAAAATCAACTTCGTGGCTCATTTATTTTGAACACAAACAGAACAAGCCTTAAAACGTGTATTTCAAAGGTTTAATTAGATATTAAATAAATTAAAGATAAATAATACAAGGTTAAGTTTTTTATTTTATTTTTAGATTATGCGCATTTCGACGTTAATACATCATCTTCAGAGCTATGACACAAACTTAACTATTAAATTTATTAACAATCTTATTTATATATTATTGTAGATGGCACCATTGCATCTTTTATTACTCTACTCGTTATATATGCTTAAATTACATTATAGTGATATTAATTTAATTTATAATATTAAACAAAATTTTAATATACTGGTAACTATCAATAATAATTAATTTAATATCCATATATAACGAGTAGAGGTACAGTGCTGCCATCTTGAGTAAAATAAGATACAGTGCTGACATCTATGATGAATATAAATAATTTTGATCAAAATCGGCCAAAAAGTACTAGTACTTTACTGATGTACTTTTTCAGTTTTTCTCGAAATTCGCTCTAACGATTTTGATTAAAATTTAAAAATCGTACAAGGTTTGAACAAAATAAAAAAAAAAACTCGCAATTTGTGTACTTTAATAAAATAATTATTTATTAAAAATATAAATACTGTACAACGTTTCGACTGCTTATTCTGCAGTACTGTGCTCTTGCTCCAACTCAAGTTAACTAACTGTCACATCCGTTACGTGCCTTTTTATATTCAACGACGTCAGCGCCATCTGCAGGCATTACTGTGAAATTAGATTCAAATTTTCCCGCCATTTTTCATTCATTCCCATGAAGTTAGTTATGTAAACACTTGCTTTGATGATTGTCACAATCACCAAAGCAAGTGTTTACATAAAAAGCATGATGTTACTTTGAATTTTATTTTAACCTAGATGGTATTAATATATTATTATTAAATCATTTATTTATTTACCAATTTAAAAAAAAATTCCATATAAATCAGTTAAGAAAAAGAACATGGGCAAATAAATATTCAAAGATATAGATTAATTTTTTTGAAAAAAAAAAAAATCCGCCTTTGCATTTATTTTTAATTAGAGGCAAAAATTAAATTGTTACATCATCTTTAATTCCAATCCGTTTAATTTAATTTAAATAAAACAATTTTGATTTGTCTTTATTTATTTATTTATTTATTTTATGACTTATTTATTTAATGATCCGATGCATTTTCTAGTTGAGATTTTCTTTACTAAGGGAATTGGCAAGAAAAAAAAAGAAAGAAAGAAAGAAAGAAGAAAAAAGGAGAGAGTTGATACAAGCAGCCAAAGGGACGGGGGAAGGGGAAGGGGAGAAGGGAAGACAACTCTAATGAAATTTAGGGAGAAAAGAGCCGGAGGCGAAAAAGGGGAGAGAGAGCGAGAGATTTGTGAAAATTTGTGGCCAAGGGCCAGCGGTCAGTCGCCATAGCAACAGATAGTTGCATGCGGGCAACTCGAAACTTATTTAAGGACATAAAACAAATAAACAAAGAAAGACCAAAGGGTGGGGGGGGGGGGATGGCGAGAGATAAAAGGATAGATGTTGATATGTGTGTCTATATCACACCACCTCTTTTTTTTTTTTTTTGTTTATTCTATCAATTAGAATTCATAATATATTCTTTTGAATTTAATAATATATTAATTATAGAATAATATTTGTGAGATTTAATTTTTTTCAAATTTTAATTTTTTTATAACTTTGAAACTACTCGACGAATTTTTATGGGCTTTTTTTTTAAATATCTATAGAATATCTCCATGATAAGTAGCATAATTTGGATTTGTTTCTGGTCGGAGACCATAGCGCCAAACTACATATAGGCTACAATTTTTTTTTTTCATATTTTCATATATGTACGGTGTTATGCAAAAAGGAACCAAACGCCATTATGATCGAAATTGAGTTAAGACCGTTATCTTGTAGGTAAAAAGAAGATCTACCTCTTTATTGTAATTGGGTGTGCAAATGAAATGCCCTTTATCTCAGATTTAGGTTAATGGTGCTTGGTTCCTTTAAGCATAACATCGTCCACATTATAATTAATTTTCTTCTTCAGTTCAGAATTTAATGGCAGTGATAAATTTCTGTTTGTAATGACTAAACCAAGGGTCATTTAAAACAAAATAAATATATTTATTTATTTCAATTAAACAGTTTTCTTAATTCTAGACACCATAAATGAGTTTTCATAAAAATAAAGCCTTTCTGCTTGAAATTCTTTATAAATTAAAAAAAAACCCATCAAAATCCGTCAAGTAGTTACGGAGTAAATAAATACTTAAAAAATAATGAAAAATTAAAACAATTAAATCTCACAAATATTTTTCTATAATTAATCATATATATTAAAAATTAATTAATTTGTTTTTATAGTTTTTAGTTTTTAATTAATTAGATAAAAACTTTACAGACTTGGTCACTAGAGGCGTTACAATCACTAACCTCTAATAGAGCCTTGTAATTAGGCAACCAAAGTGCAAGCGAAAGGCCACAGGAAATCTAATAACACGGCGGGCAAACGAATTAATGAAAGAATTCAATTCAAAATGGCGAATCAAGAAATTGTTTCTTTAAAAGAGCGTTAATTAAGAATTTTTAAATTTAATTATTAATAGACTAATTAATTTTAATTGTTTGATTTAAATAATTAATTACCATATATTTAAAATTATTAATTCTTTTTGTAAAGACTAAACCAAGAGTCACTTGATTCACCCAGCAAAATAAATGTACCGTATATTCATTTATATATAAATATTTGACCTTTTTTTTTACAAAGCTAAATTTTTTCCGCACTCCGGAAAATTTTTGCAGCTTACGTTAAAATCATTTGATCTATTTTTTTTTTTGCAAAACTTTATTTTTTCCGCCTCTTTATTTATTTATATTATCTAAATATCTCGTGGCACCCCTTAGTCATTCTTGCGGCACCCTTCCGGTTGAGAACCACTTAGCTAGACAATCAACTGTATAAGGAAATAAATTTGTTAAATTGATACTGGCGACCGTAGGCACTAGTTGAAACATACAAAAATTCTATTAAATTTATTTATATAAATATTTATAAAATATTAATTGCGAGATTTTATTTATTTTTTTTTTTCAATTGAAATTGTGTTCTAAAACTACTTGCCGGATTTTTATGGGCGGTTTTATTTTATTTTTCTTTCAATGTTAAAGAATTTTTTCCCCTTTTAGCAAGTCCTGGTTCGAGTCCAGAATCCACTCAAATACAAACTTATTTCATATAAGGAATATAAATTAGACACTAGGTTAGGTGTTTCTAATTGATTTATTAACTTTATACGTATTCACACTAGGTGTGTCATCTTCAGAAGTTGATACTTGACACACCTAGTGTCGAAATATTTAATAAAATAGTTAATAAAACACCTAACCTAGTGTATAATTTATTAATTTAAATCAGGAATGAAAAAAGAAAATGCAGCCAGAATTTTTTCTTTAAAATATATATATATATTTCTAACATCTGACGTTTCGGCTTTGGTCAAATCCATAATCAACGACCAAAACCGAAACGTTAGCTATTAGAAATATATATATATTTTAAAGAAAAATTTCTAACTTTAATTCCTGAAATATGTATAATTTATATTCCTTATATGAAAAATCAATGTGTGGTTTTATGAAACCACGATGCAAGTGAAACTTTTATTCGGATCGTAGGCGTTTAACTGAAAATTTTCAGAAATGTATTCAATTAAGGGTATTAAAATCGCGTTTTTTAATCTTAACTTTATAATTGGAAAATGGGAAATCAAAAGACGCATGTTAAAAACTGAAAACAATATTTCAAGATTTGAATCATTTTAAATTATTTTAAAAATTATATTTTATCAATTTAAAAATTGAATAATTAATTCTCACAATTATTTTTTATTATTCGTCATATATATTAAATTTCTTTAACTTTCTTATTTTTGTCGTCAAGGCTTGTGACGTCATGGCTTGTAACGCGACATGCTGATAGAAGAGCGAAAAAATTTGAGGCGATCAAATAAAAGTTCCACTTTAATAAGTTTGTATCGTGGACTCGAACCAGGACTTGCCGTACAAGAAGAGAATACTCTTTAAAATATAAAAAAAAAAAAATCGCCCATAAAAATCCGGCAAGTAGTTTTAGAAAGCATATTTAAAAAAAAATTAAATCTCGCAATTATTATTTTATAAATATTCTTATAAATTAATTTTAATTTATATGAATAATTTGACTTTTTATTCTTTACTATACAGGTTTTTTTTTTCTTGGTTTGTGTCTATATAAAATGAACTTTTCTTTACGATAGAAGAAGAAGTTCCATGTTCCCATGTGTGTGCGAATCTGCTTACGAGGGTGGAGGGTGGGAGGGTGGGGGGAGGAGTCATATATTCCACCCTGAATAGATGAGACTGTATCAATCTTTACGGGCAACAGAGCGCGCAGCTGTTGTTGTTGTGTGCACGATTTGTACAATACTTATTATTTGTATTCGCGTTTTGCCATCAATCTTGTCGCTAGTTTTTGAAGCCCCCTTTTTTTTTTATTTATTTCTTGGTTGGTGGTTAAAGAGAGAGAGAGAGAAAAGACGGCGGCGGTTGCTTTTTCATCAAACAAGGCATAAAATATCAGTTTGAATAAAAAAAAAAACGAATTTTTAGCTAAATCGTCGTTTCTTTATTTTTTTCTTTAACTCAAAATGTCGTTTTCAGGAAAAGCAACGCAAAGACAAATGATAAATATGTCGGGAGTGATCTCTACTCTCTCTTAGTTCAATTTATATTCAGGCTTGATAGCGTCTAATTGATTAAAAAAAAAAAAAAAAAAAAACCATAAAAATTCGTCAAGTAGTTTCTGAGTAAATTAAATAATTAGGATAAATCTCACAAATATTATCGTATAATTGATTAAATAAATTCAATTTTATTTTTCCATGAAATTTAATTAAATAAATAAACTCTCGTTACTGTTAGGTAATCGCTAAATACGGCTGAATCTTGGATGGGTATTATTAATATAAAACTAGCCGCGTCACCCGCTTGAGGTGTTTCGTTATTTTAGAACCCCCTTCAAAAGACTCGGATCTCACTTTTTGTGCTGCAATTTTTGAGATGATTAATATTAATACACTTTTCTGCCACCAGTCTGAAAATTATTATTGCTTTTGTTAAAATAATAGATCTATAATTTTATTTTATGTATTTTATAAATATCTATCTATATATTCCTATGAAAAAAGTAAATTTAATTTAATAATTATTATTATTTTTTATGTGAGAGATTTATTTAAATATTATAATTAATTAGACCAATGAGAGAAATTTTGATTTAAAAAAAAATTGAGAATATATTCAATAAGATTTATGAAACCAACTAGCAAATAAATATAGGTGAGATTTAAATGTTTTTAATTAATATAAATAAAAAAAATATTTAGTTTAATTAAATCTCGCATTTATTAAATAATAAAGAAAAATTATATAAAAAATAATAAATTATAATAAATAAATAAAAATAAAATATTAATAATAAATAAAAATAAAATAACAATAAATAAAAATAAAATAATAATAAATAAAAAAATAAAATAATAATAAATAAAATAATTAAGCAAATAAATATTAAATAAAATATTAATAAATAAAAATAAAATAATAATAAATAAAAATAATCAAACAAATAAATAATAAATAAAAATTACATTTTAATTAAATTCTTTAATTGGCAATTACCGAGCGAGATGCTGCAACTTTGTTTATTTTTTTTAACTAAAAGTGCATGTGTGACATATCATTTTACTCGTGAGAATGTCTACTTTCAGAATATATACTTTAATAACTACTGTAGTTTATCTATGAAATCTAACCTTCATGTTTAATTCTTAAGTAATTGTGTAAAAAAAGAAGAAATAATTTTTCTGATATTATTATTAATAATAAAATAATAAAAATTTTTGACAATCATTTAATTTAAGGCTAATTGATTATATCAATTCATTGAGAAAAACTCACGTTTAAAAAAAAAAAAAAAAAAAAAAAAAAAAACTGGTGTATATTTATAGAAATTTCATTTTCTCATTAGATTTTGTATGTATTATATTAGCATATTAATGACATGAACTTTAGACAAGTTTTCCCATTGAAAAAGTTTTCTATCAAATCAAAGTTTATACCTGTTGGCTTTTAAATTGAATTTAAGAGAATGCTATACAGGGCCAGGGTAGAGTGGTGGCGGTGGAGGGGGTGATGGTGGTGGAGGGGGGGGCGGGGTGTAATTAATTTACATAGCATGGTAGAAATTCAAAAGCAAATTAGAATAGGGGAGGGAAAAGGTCTTTAAGAGGATTCTTTCGTTAATTATTTCCTTTTAAAATTCATTAAAAAAAAAAGAAAAAGAAAACAATAACAGTTTATTTTCTTATAACAAGATCAAGAGAAAATTTATTAAAAAATAAAAAGTCATTAGAATTTTTTTTTTTTTATTATTCTCAAGGAATTCAATTTTATATGTTAACGTCAAATAAATAAAAAAAAATCTGGTGGGTTGGTCACACAGCACACAACATTCGGTTGTCGAAAGTTGTGTTCTGTGCTATTCACACCAGATTTTTTTGTTGGGTCGACATATATTTAGTTTCCACGCGTTACGGTACTTTAAAATTGAAGATGTAAAACAAAAAATATTTATATTTTAACAATCTTCTATACAAGAGTAAAGTGGTCTTCAAACAAGTTTGTTGCTGAAATAAGAATATATATTTTAAAGAGAATCTAAAATATAATTGCCTTTTGAATTTTAACCAAATTTATTAGAGGGAAATTTGAGAAAATCGAAAAAAACTTAAAAAGTACATCAGTAAAGTACTAGTACTTGTTGGCCGATTTTATTTAAAAGCTTAAGGTTGTATGCCACAGGTGTACTTAAACTTAATTACCAAATTTCAATCACATAGTTATTTTACTTTTTGAGATATTTTGTTTCATAGACTATTTTGAGAACATTTTTGAGGTTAAAATTTAATTTAATTTTTCAATTGATAAAAAGATATTAAAATTATTTATTTATTTATTACAATATAAATAAATAAAATGAATAAAATAAATAAACTAAATAAATTAAATAAATTAAATAAATTAAATAAATAAATAAAATAAATAAATAAATAAAATAAATAAAATAAATAAATAAATAAATAAATAAATAAATAAATAAAATAAAATAAATATATTAAATAAATTAAATAAAATAAATAAATAAATTAAAAATTTTAGCGAATTATTCTAATAAAATTTTGTAATTTTTTTTAATGCCTGAAATGTTCCAACTACGAATTTTTTGGGACCATCTATTTATGGTCATTCATTTTCTTTTTAAATATGTGGATGAAGGCAGATTAAATTAAATTGTTAATAAAAATTCTGCCATGGCCACACCAGATTTTTGTTTCAAATTTCAAACATTAAAATTTCCAATTTTTTTTTTCTCTTCCTTCATTAAAGAGATGGAACTAATATTATTTTATAAAAAAAAACATTGGTCTTTATTTTTGTTGGTTTTTTCTGATTTTTTTTTTTTTTATTGCTAAAAAACAAATAATACAAAACCATGTTTTGTTTTTTATCAAGTCTTATTTATTTTTGATGTAAAGAGAGAGAGAGAGAGAGAGAGAGCAATCAATTCATTAGACAATTGAGTTAGTTGCAAACATAATAATGGAACTGGATGGAGGGGGTGGAGGGGGAGATTTCGTTTCGTTTAACTCTCTAGAATCCTAATCAAATAACCATTTTGAAAATAGTGGCAATTGTATTCTATGCCAGACCGAGAGAGGAATTATTTATTTTTCACAATGAAATTCTATTTTTGTAAAAATAACTGCGCTAACTAAATTCGAATTGAAACTGCGGGAAAGTTTTTTTTTTTTTAATTATTTCTATTATTTTATCAATTTCAAAATATCTGTGGTATCTAGTTTAAATTAAGGATTTCATTAATTTAAACAAAAGTTGTATTTGAGGGGCTTGAGGAGATCACATCGAATCTTTGGTCCGAAAATACGGTGGCATTTTAAAGTATTTCCTTATACAGTTTTTTTGTAAATGAATTAAATTCATGAGCATTTTACTTAATAGAAAGCCTTTTTGGAAATTATAATTAGTTAAAAAATAATGAAAATTATTTTTTTATATTTATAGAAAATGCAAAAAAGTTTCTATTATGATAATCTTATTTTTTTTTTTTTTAATCTAAAAAATCTTAAAATCATTAATATTCAACCTAAATAAATAGTTTAAAAAAATTGAATTTTTATATTTTTACTAAACAGTTCAACATTCTTTCAAAAGATGGCAGGCTAGTCTAAAAGCCGGCATTATCAGATCACTTATAAGCCTCTATTTATATATTTTTATGATGTTAAAAATGATATATATATATAATAATAAGTCCTTATTAAAAGATGAACGAAAATCAAACAAATGCAATGAAATTAAATATAGTCCTAAATATAGCTATCACACTGCCATCTGTTGACAAATTTTCATGAGTTTGGCTCACTTCTCAAGTCCCTTGGCGCCATCTCTTGGCAAAAACATGGGAAGCCCCTTAATGAAATAAATTCGATGATTTTCGGAGAGTTGGAGTTGCTCTAAACAAGAATGTGCAGTCAATTAAATCCAGATTTTGGACCTAATTTTTTTAAACATCATCATGCAAATTTATATTTATTTTTGTATGAATAGCTATGTGTATCACTTAAAAAAATTTATTGTCCTGAGGATGGGAACAATGGGTTCTCGAAACGTCGACGAAATTTTAAATAAAAATTTTTTATTTCATGCTGGCTGATTACACCATCCTGCTCCTGTTTATGTACAATACTTTATTTATTTATTTGGAATTAACACTCTCTTACAGATTTAAATCCATTTAAAAAAGAGTATGCCACAATTAACAAAAAAAAAATAAAATAAAATAAAAAAAATAAAAAAAATAAAAAAAAAAAATAAATAAAAAAAATAAATAAAAATGATAATAATAACAATAATAAAAATGATCAGGTAAATGATATAAATTTTTATAAAGACCAGGAAAAAAAAAGGAAAAAATAAAACAAATACAAATTAAATCTAGTCCATATAGCTTATAGAATAAAGAAATCAGCTTATATTTTGATTGAGCAATGTATTTAAACCTTTCTTTAATCTAGATCCCCAGATCAATTTTTATTAATTATATTCTAAAAGTGGACGTTCTCCCGAGTAAAACGATATGTCACACTTATATCTTTGTTAAAATAAGTTGCACTTGGAGCATGGTTAATTACCGGAAAATAATAATTTTTTATTAAATAATAACAGTGAGATTTAAATAAATATTTAAAATTAATTAAAGATATTTATTAAATCTCACTATTGCTTTTAAGTAAATTATTATTTATATTTCTTTATTTAGTCAATTTTCTTGCTCTTTACGTCAATTAGAATAAATCCAAAGAATAAATAAATACTTTATACATGGTTACGTTAGCTGGGATGTTAATTCCCATTCAGTTTGAAGCTATTAAATATTTTATTATTCATTCTGACATTAACGAGATTCGAACTCCTAACCTTTAAATTTTTTTTTTTTTTGGGCTTTATGTTTTCTTGTAAGTAAATAAAACTCAAAAGGTAAAAAAAAAAAAAAAAAAAAATAAGATACTATCAGGGTTCGGTATATAAAGGAACGAAGGGGAGGTTAACAGCCTCTTAAGGAAAAAAATTTATTTAAGGGCTGTATATAAAAAAAGAAGTGTTTTTTTTTGTGTTATCTAATTCAAAAACCACCGTAATTTTTTTTTATATAAAAAAATTTAATGTAAATTTGAAAATTAATTTATCTAGAAAATGTACCTTTTCAGAAATGTATATATTATAAAATTTAGATGATAATCATAGGGTTTAGTATCTTGCGGACCTATATGTGTTACAACGTCATGGTACCTTCCCGGGATTTGCTATTTAAATATTAAAAAAAAATTCCAACTAGCCCCTGTGTGGTGGCGAGTCGTCTAACTAGAGAGATCTTTTTACCCACTTGGACCTCCCTCTAGCTGGCTCGGGCCCGCCTTTCCTTCACCATGGACCTTACTTTTTCATACACCCAAATTTTTTCTTTGCTCTCTTTTATGATAATTATGTAAACATTAATTAATTTTAATTTCTCTTAAATTGGGTCTAAATGATCTCGAGCCAGCTGGAGGGTGGGTCCAGGAGGGCGATGACTCCCCTAGCTAGACGAGCCACCAAATCCAGCTGGATGGGGTCCAGGAGACCCGTCTACTAGTCGAACCACCATCCAAAGACTAGTTGGAGTTTTTTAATTAAATATATAAATAGCAAAACCCGGGAAGGTGCCATGACGTTGTATCAAAAAATACCAAGAAAATTAAATTTCGGGTGGGTTGAATGTCATGGATACAATATGTATATAATTGTATATCCCCAAATGGCCTTAGTAGCCGAGAGGTCAAATAAAAAAAAAACATTTAATGCTCAAAAATTACTCTTTTAAATAAGGTTATTTTTTAAAAATTAATTATTATCTTTTTTAAGGGTGGGGGGGGGGGAGAATTCTTAAACAAAGCATTCTAATGTTAAATTTAAGAACAGTTTTTTTTTAAGATATTGATTTAAGAATTTCACTCAAATGTATGTTAATTTCTTTAATTAGAGAAAATATCTGATAAAGAAAAATATTCTTGATTTTTGAAAAAAAAAAAAAAAAATTAGATAAGAATCAGTGATTAAAAAGATTAAAGTTGTTATTTTTCAAAGTACAAGTATTGGAAACATATAAATCGATATCCAGAAAAAGTTATCCAATCAGTGGCTTGTTAAAACTAGATTAAACAAAAAAAAAAAAAAAAAAAATCTTGATATATTTATAATTGAAATGAATTGAAGAAGAAAAAGAATGTGCTCAGATCTTAAGGGACAATTTATGGATACATTTCTCTTTTATTTTAATAAAAGTTAATTCAAAATATATAGAATATAAAAAAAAAATAATAATAAATCAAAGGGTAAAATGTAATAAAGGGCACAGTTTCGGCCTTTTATAGCTTTATTCAAAGAGTCTCTTCCATTCTTGGGTTTTTTTTTTTTTTACTCAAAGCCAGCAGCTAATTAATTATTTAAAAGATAATTTTATTTATTGAGAATAAAATTAATTTAAAATTTCTGGGAAACCCTGTTGGGAGTTTGAGAAGAAAATAAATAAATAAATAAATAAAATCATTCTTGTAAATAAATTTCTCTACACACGAAAAAAAAACCCCATAAAAATCCGTCAAGTGGTTTTTGAGTAAATGGATTAAGAATTAAAGAATTAATAATAATCAGATGCAATTATTTTATTTATTCTTTGAATTTAACACCCTACAGAATTTTTTCCGATTACAGGGAAAAAAATAAATGGCGGCCTACGTCTCACAATTCTTTAAAAAACAAAAAAAAAAAATAAATAAATAAAAATAAAATAAAAAAATAAATAAATAAATAAATAAATTAAATAAATAAAAAAAAATAAAATAAATAAATAAATGACTTAAAAAAATTAGGTTTTAAATTTCAAAAATTTATTTAAGAATTCAAATTTAGACCCTCAGAATATATATATATCAATACTATATAGATGTAATTTGTATGTCAGAAGTTCTGATGAGAGTCGAAATTTTCATTAAAATTATTATTATTTTTTTTTAAACTTATAACTTAGTGTTTTCAATTTAATTTTTCATATCAACAAAATATTTCAATTTAAATTTTTAAAATCTCACAAATTAAATTAAATTTTTATATAAATCACGATTTATATTAATGTGTTTAAGGGATTTATCATCATAACAAATTAAAGAAAAAAAATAAAATATAATAAATATTTATATTTATAGAATAGTATGTGAGATTTAATTATTTTTAATTAATTCATGAATTTTGAAAACTACTTGACGAATTTTTATGGGCTGTTTTTTTTTTTTTTTTTTTATTTCTTATACAATCCGTTTTCATCGGAACCTCAAATCAAAATAGAAATATGAAGCCATATTTTATAGTAATGAAACTTTCACGTGAAATCTGATTTGTGTTTTCTAAAAATTCCACTAATGGCGCTTAAAATGTTTTTTTTTTTCAAGCTCATTGTCACCCGTCGCTCTAAAAATCAGATTTGGACCCTTTTATCCTTCTTTATTATTTTTTTTTTTTTTATTTCCCCTCCTGGATTTTATTTTATTTATATTCCCTTATACTGGATGTAATTTGTATGACTCCACACAGATTTAGAAATTTCAATTCATTTCATTGTTATAAATCTAATATAAATGTAAAATAGGAATTTTTTCCAAACCATTTAATTTAGTGAAGTAAACGAAAGTTAGTTAATCTTAATATAATCTCAAAAAAAATTGTCTACGATAACTCAAAAGAAATAATGGATCTGAAAATTTTATTTTAGATTTTTAATTAAATTTATTAGATAATTAATTTTCACGCCCACCATAGCCGGGTTATGCAGTTAGTTTAAAAATAAAATAAATTAATCTAATTAAAAACAAACTGAAAGGCGAAAAATTTGATAAAAAAAATAATTTCATTTATTAGAGAAAACGAAGTTTTTTTTTTTTTTTTTTACGACCGCTAAGCGCCCGCCCGCCATTGCAGGCCACCACTGATTGATTGGAATATTTAATTCAATCATATGAGATGGTCGATAAAAAATTTATTATGCCTGTCACGAACAGGTTATTTTGCGGCGATTTTGTTATTCATGTGCGCGCATGAAAAAAAAGGGCTTCACTTAAATAAAAAAAAAAAAAAATCTTATTTAGTCGTATTAGTAAAAAGGGTGGGGGGGGGGAATTGTTTAATGAGGGGATTAAAGCAATCATCTGTTTTTTGGTCCATTCAAGGTCAAGTAATTAATTAAAAGTTAAAGAAGTATTAAAAAACAGAAATATGAACTGCGGCACGCACCAAACCCTATAACGATATATTTACCTCTATGGACAACAATTACATGCCTTTCAATTAAAAACATTTTAATATATATATCAAACAGTATCCGTCGAGGGTGAATGACTGGGGGGTGGTAAGTCAGGGTGAGATCTGCTCGCAAATAAGAAAAAAGAATTTTAAAAAATAATTTTTTAACCAAAGAGAAGAAAAAAAAAAAAATTTATTTATTTATTATTTTTTTTTTTTAAATCGAATGTAAATATTTTATTTATTATTATTTTTTTTTTTGTATTATATTATTTTTATCAAAAATTTTTATTATTTTATTTATTTTTAAATTTAATTTTTTTTTTTTTAATCTAAAAAAAAAAAAACAATAATGAGGAAAAGGCGATAGTAGACGTGAGTGAGGTGGTCTTCGGCTACTCGTAGAGGATGTGACGTTTCGGCCCCAAATCGCTGCCTTGGTCAGCAAATGAATGTAGCGTTTCGGTCACAAGACGCTGCCCTCGTCAGCAAATGAAAGCGGTTGAATTCTCTCGTGCAAGTCGCTCTCCAGCCGTTTTTTTTTTTTTTAATGTTTTTCTATTGCCCTGATGCCATCTAATTGACAAAATAGCGCTCTGGTGCATCTAATCGACAAAATTGTGCTCTGGAGCCATCTAATCGGCAAAATAATGCTCTGGTGCCATCTAATCGACAAAATTGTGCTCTGGAGCCATCTAATTGGCAAAATAATGCTCTGGTGCCATCTAATCGGCAAAATAATGCTCTGGTGCCATCTAATCGACAAAATTGTGCTCTGGAGCCATCTAATCGGCAAAATAATGCTCTGGTGCCATCTAATCGACAAAATAATGCTCTGGAGCCATCTAATCGGCAAAATAATGCTCTGGTGCCATCTAATCGGCAAAATAATGCTCTGGTGCCATCTAATCGACAAAATTGTGCTCTGGAGCCATCTAATCGACAAAATAATGCTCTGGAGCCATCTAATCGGCAAACTAATGCTCTGGTGCATCTAATCGGCAAAATAATGCTCTGGAGCCATCTAATCGACAAAATAATGCTCTGGTGCCATCTAATCGGCAAAATAATGCTCTGGTGCCATCTAATCGGCAAAATAATGCTCTGGTGCCATCTAATCGGCAAAATAATGCTCTGGTGCCATCTAATCGCAAAATATGCTCTGGTCCATCTAATCGCAAATTGTGATCTGGTGCCATCTAATCGCAAAATAATGCTCTGGTGCCATCTAATCGACAAAATAGTGCTCTGGGCCATCTAATCGACAAAATAATGCTCTGGTGCATCTAATCGGCAAAATATGCTCTGGAGCCATCTAATCGGCAAAATAATGCTCTGGTGCCATCTAATCGACAAAATTGTGCTCTGGTGCCATCTAATCGGCAAAATAATGCTCTGGTGCCATCTAATCGGCAAAATAATGCTCTGGTGCCATCTAATCGGCAAAATAATGCTCTGGAGCCATCTAATCGGCAAAATAATGCTCTGGTGCCATCTAATCGGCAAAATAATGCTCTGGTGCCATCTAATCGACAAAATAATGCTCTGGAGCCATCTAATCGGCAAACTAATGCTCTGGTGCATCTAATCGGCAAAATAATGCTCTGGAGCCATCTAATCGACAAAATAATGCTCTGGAGCCATCTAATCGGCAAAATAATGCTCTGGTGCCATCTAATCGACAAAATAATGCTCTGGTGTCATCTAATCGACAAAATAGTGCTCTGGTGCCATCTAATCGACAAAATAATGCTCTGGTGCCATCTAATCGACAAAATAATGCTCTGGTGCCATCTAATCGACAAAATTGTGCTCTGGAGCCATCTAATCGGCAAAATAATGCACTGGTGCCATCTAATCGACAAAATAGTGCTCTGGCGCCATCTAATCCTTCAATTTTTTAATTATTTATTAAATGTAACCGCATTTAAATTGTACTTGAAGCATTTCTAATTACCGAAAATTTAATTTGCGGCATTTAAATATAATTAAAATTTCTTTTTTTATTTAACTTTAATGACATGCGGGATTTAAATTTTAATTAATTATTATAAGATTTTTATTTTTTTTTTGAATTAATTCCTGCTAATATTATGTTGTTTAAATTCAAATTAAGATTGTCCCTTTTTGATTGTGCCAACGATAATATCTCTCGCTCTTTGAGGGTTGCGTTGCGTGCTCTCCTCCTCCTCCTCCTCCTCCCTCTCCCACGCTCGGGTAAATTAAGCATCTTCTAAATTGGTGGCTAATAAAAGTTAAAAGATATCTAATTTCGTCGAATCCTGGACGTCGTTGATGTTTATTGTTAAGAAGATGTGTCCCCCCCCCCACCCCCCCCTCCCCACCTCCGTCTCTGCTGACGTCATTTAATAGAGATGATGTGCACTTTATAGGTAACGAGAGGGAATCGTGTTGGGGATAAATTGCTTAATCGTGTTTCGCCCAAAGCAACAAACAAATTAGATAAAGAATAAATTACACTCCCAAAGAGTATTACTAACTATTTAATTGAATACTCTACATATCAATTTAATTGTTGTTGATACATCTTCATTTAGAACAAAGCTAAAATCGGATTTTGAAAAGTATTATTAGATAAAGGATGAAATTGTATCCGAAATGAATCTCAGCATCCACTGGACCAAATCCTTTGACTTTTTTTTGAAACAAATTGTATAAGAATCGGATTTATTCACAAAAAAAAAAATTGATATAAATAAATAATTATAGAACAACTAGCCGCAATGACCGCCTCCGGCCCGTCGCCCAAATTTATGACCAAGCTGGGCATATTTTTTTTTTCTATATTTGTATATAATATATAAAATTTTGTACTTTTTTAATGGGAAGAAATTTTGTAGGGATTCAATGAGTTAATAAAATAATTGCAAAAGTCGCTCTGATTAAAAACTCTGATTCATATTTTTTCAAACAAAATAAAGGACAAATAAACAAAATGAAATAAATTTTAATTTTAAACTGGTAACCGTTGGCTCTAGTTGAAACATTATGCTTTAATAGGAGAATTAAATTCACAAGGTTTTCTGTTTCAATAATATATTAATTTGATATTAACATATGGTGTCGAAATACGTATTTCGACACCATATGTTAATATCAAATTAATATATTATTGAAACAGAAAACCTTGTGAATTTAATTCTCCTATTAAAGAAATAAATTTTATTTTAATATATTCTGAAAATATATCTTCTCGACAGTAAAATTATGGTTAAATATTTTTCAAGATAATATTATTCAAAATAATTCGATTTGAACTTAACTAATCATAGATATATTTAACAAGACTGTGAGTATATTTTTATTGGCGAGGCCAAACATCCGGTGGCCGCCTGGTGCAATGGAGTAAAAAAAAAAAATTCCTAGTCATATGCAGCCAAAATTATTGTGACGTTTTGGCCTTCTTCAGGATCGGAGGAGAGAATAAATGAAATTTTAAAATTTCAAAATTAAAATTATCATTTTTCATTCAAAATTACAATTTCATTTATTCTCTCCTCCGGCCCTGAAGATGGCCTAGACTAGTGGCCTAAACGTCACAATAAAAGAAATAATTTTGGTTGAGTTTGGAAAATTGTTCGCTTGTGGCTAATATTCGCGACTCCCCTTAGACTAGTCCGCGCTTCCCTAGGGACATAGAAAGTAGAAAATTTTATACAATATTATATACAAAATAGTGCTTTGGTGCCATCTAACGCTCAAAAAAATTTTTGAAGGTCCTTTTCGGCATCTAAGGCCATTTAGACAATTATTTCAATTGATTTGTAGTCAATTGAAATGAAATAAATTTTTCTCGCTTGGGACGGGAATCGAACCCGGGACCCCAGCCACGGGGAGCTAATGTCTTCTCTCTGACCCAGGGGTCAAGGGCTCAAATTTTTAATTATTTATTAAATGTGAGTGCCCCATATGCGACACTTATGTTATAAAGTTGTTCAAAATAAAGATTATTAATTAATAACCAAATAGTACTGTGGTGCCATCTATCGTTCAAATTTTTAATTATTTATTAAATGTGTTCTTCACACAGAATTTTACTTTTTTTTTAACAAGACTGTGAGTGTATTTTTATTGGCCAGACATCCCATGGCCCCTGGGAATCGAACCCAGGATCTCCAGCCTTTCCGGGGCATAGGTCAATTTATATTTTTTAGCATTAAAAATTTTTGTTTTTGTATTATTTTACAAAATGGGGTAGGGGGGGGAGGCGTTGTGACATAAAGTTTGGAAACCACTGCTGTAGGGTGAGATTCCCTAACCGGCCATGTTAAAGCTGGACTAGAACTCGCTAAAGGCAGGTGGTGAGGCTAGTATATTTTTATTTTTTAGAATAATATAATTATGAAATTTATTTAATTAATACACTCTGTTTATAGATAATATTTGAGTGACTTTACTTTTGTTGTAATGTGTATGTATTCTTGGCCTGTATAAAACGACTTTTTAATGACTGTAGGCCTAAATGGCAATATAATTAATAAATGTCACCCTGGCAAAGGTTTTATAACGTAATGGTTTTTAAAATGAATTGAAAATTTAATTATAGATTATCTTTTAAGATCATTAAAAAAAAAAAAAAAAAAAAGGGTGAAAAAGGAAATAAAAATTCAGAAGGGAAAAGTGGTAAATGGAAATTTATAGGATTGCCATAAAGAAGAAGAAGAAGAAGACTGTGCGGGCCAGAGGGCAAAATAAAACGATCTCTCCTCTCCCCCAGCGCTGATCGACTGACTGACGTTGAATAAGAAAATCACTTCTTAAAAGATTAAAGGAAAATATACACACAAAAAAAAAAAAAAAAAATTGAAGAAAATTAAAAACAAACATTCCCGAAAAAAAAAAAACATTCCCTCTTGAAATTCTTTGAATTTTTTATAATATCTGATAACAATAAGGGAGGAGGGATAAAAATAGGGATCAAATAACGCTATTAATCTAAGATGTTTAAAGAAAGAAAGAAAAGGAAACAAACTACGTAAATTGAACAGGGGGGGGTGTTTGTATATTCTTATTATTATTAACAAAAAAGAGAAGGAATGATAATAGGTTCAGAAGAAAATAAGAACGAGATTAGGGCACTTGGTTTCTCTAAAGCTTTGAAAAAGAAACAATAAAAGTGCAAAACTTTCCTTAAAAAAAAAAAAACTGAAATCGAACAAATATGTATGTTAATTTTAATTATATTTAAATCCTGCATTTATTATTTAATTAAAATTTGTTTTTTATTGTAATTAGAGATGCTACAGTGCAATTTGATCGGTGCATTTAATAAATAATTAAAAATTAGAACGATAGATGACACCACGAGTA
>JAKCPI010025310.1:0-13377 GCA_023213315.1 Euborellia annulipes | reverse complement strand
TGCAGTACACCACCCAGACAAAGATAAATACTGTATGGCCGCCCCTTAAACATTTGGAACTTAAAAAAATGTATTTTTCATAGGGGTTTAGCTAGATATGTGACCGTCCACATGAAAACAAAAACAAATCTTCATCGGGGTCAAAATTGAGTTTTTATGCTTTCTGTACAGAACACATCCTGCTGAGCAAGCCGGTATTTTTAGAATTTGTTTATCGTTTTTTGTTTGGAAGATATGAATTTTTAAAATTTTGGTTATGAGAGGTTGAGAAAAATAAGTTTAGAGTCTTGTTTTTCACAATTTTTTATATAAAATACGCGTACATCGATTCTGATGAATCGAATATTTCATCATATAAGATGAAGAACTAGAGAATCGGAATCAATAATAAAAGAAAATCAATTTTTTTGAACTATTTTTAGTAAATTGGCTCTCCTGAAAATTTAGCTCAATGAAAATTTGGACCTTTTCATGTGGACGGTCCTATGGCGGGGTCCACAAGCAACTAAAATTGTTGTGACTCCATGGGCGTAACTAGAGAATTTGACTGGGGGGGGGGGGGGCATGGGACCAGCTAACCTTAGGTGGGCCTGGAAAGCCCCATATTTTCTCAATTTTTTTTTTTTCAATTTTTGTTGCATGAGACGGGATGCGAACCCTTAACCCCCTAGCACAAGAGGCAGAAACTCTACCACTGACAATTTATTTATTCTGGTTTATTATATTACTTTTTTTTGATTTATGAAAAATATGATATTGAAATAAAAAACAAATTTTATAAAATTCTTTTATTTTTTTAAATGTAAATGCTAAGCCCCACACAGGAGGAAAAAGGTACCAAATGTATTAAATATTGGATAAAGGTCGGTATCCAATGGGAAAAGCAAAAAATGAAAAACTATTACAAAAATGTATTAAATATTATTAGCTACCATTCTGACATCTCTTGGCAAATTTTTGAATTACTTGATTTTTTGGGCATACTTTTTATGACACACAACGCCATCTTATCGGGAAAAAACATGCGTAACACTTTTGCTCCCGTTCCCCCTTAAAAAAGGAGGCTCGACTTGTGCTAGGGGTCAAGAGTTCGCTTTACGGATAAATTTATACATCCCATCCCTTAAATCAAGCCTAGAAATTATTTATTTGGATGATTTGTGATAAGGAAAAATCTTGATATGACTTATGTATGTGTTTTATTCAATATAATAATTTTAATTCAATATATATATTTTTTTTTTTTTGTATCTTTTTAAACAGTTTATATTTACTCCGATACTTGTTGAAAGGTTGTTGTTTACCTTTTCTTTTTTCATCTGAATAAATATTTATTAACTTTTAAACGAATTTCGGTTTTCTTTTTTTTTTTTTTTTTTTGTTTGTTATATATTAAACCCAGAGCAAACTTAGCAATATTTAATGAAAAGGAAGGAAAAAAAATTCTGATATTGGGAAAGAATAATGAAGAGATGAAAAATCAGTAAAAAAGCGGTATCAAAACGAGCAGAGGCGGATCAAGCGGAATTTCGCTCTTAAAGCAAATATTGAAGATGGAGATTAATTTAATATATTCCTAAAAAAAAAAAAATAATAAAAATAATAATAAACAGTAAATAAAAGGATATACCAGGTATACCTCTGATTAATTTTTTTTTCTGCTACTTCTTATGAGTGACATTTTTTTCATCAGCCTTCTTTAATTTTAATAATGTCGCGAAATGGAAAGGATTATAACAAAAGCCTTTTTAGCCGCAAAGGAGGCCTTTGAAATTGAAAACTCATTTTTTCTCTAAGCCGACTTGTGGTCAATTAATTCTCAAATTTTATAGGGACTTAAAAAGTTGGGATATGAACGTAAAAGAACTGATGGGACCGTAGAGCAAACAATTTTCTCTTACCTTAGGTAATACAATTTTGTGTTATGTGCTGTTATGTCCGATTTTTCCTGCCGGTATATAGACCTATAGTTTTTTTACTTTCCCGAAAAGACACATTCGAAAATTAGAATTAAATATACAAATAACCGAGTGTTTAATTTGTATATTTAATTCTAATTTACAAAATGTTTCAACGAGAACCTACTGTCGAAAGTTTAAATCTTTTTAACATTAGAAATATGACCGGTTGCATCACTTCTAGTCAACTAGAAAATTTATCAATCTGATAGTAAATCATCGAAATCGTAATCAAGAACAAAACCTTCGAGTTAAAATAAAAATGAGTATTTTTAATTATAATTATCTAGCTCAGGTTTAAGAAAAAAATTTGTGAAGTTAGCAGCTTAAAAAAGGTATCATTTATAAAAAATTATTAAAAATGAAAATAAAAATTAATTAAAATAAATATTAAAAAAATTATCCATGATCTGTAGCTGTAGAGCATTATCTTTTGGTACTAAAGGTCTAGAATTCGCATCTCGTCTCCTGTAACAAAAATCTCATTTCAATTGGATATGCTACCAATAATAGGCCAACATAAATAGAGTATCTACTAGATCTACTAGATAGGGTCTAAATGGCCTTCAATGCCGAAAAAATACCTTAAATAAAGTAAAAAAAATATAGGCCCTACTATTTATTAAAAATAAAAATAATTAATTAAAATTAATTAATTTTGTATTTATAAAAAAATAAAAGTCTTGTGTTTCTAATTTCACCCCTTATACCGAACTTTGGGACTTAGCTAACTAACTACGACCTGGGTTCTTTTTATTTAATCATATGATTAGCTTAACTAGAACTGAAAAAACTTGAAAGTGATAGTCTATTAGCTTGTCCAAGGGATAGCTAGTTAATTAGAACTGAAGCAAATATTATTTAGTAAAGGAAGGTGAAAAGTGAAAGACTTTCATTCGGCCCAAAATTATTTATCACCAATGTCAACGTTTCGGGGACTATACGTCACTCATCCTCAGGACAACAGTCGTAAAAAGTATTTCGTGCCTCCAGCACTCGTGTAATAAATACAACAATTATTTTGTTGTTTAAAATGATGAGCTTCAGCTCACATCAATTTGGCTATATGGTGAGCTGAAGCCATCATTATTAAACAACAAAATAATTGTTGTATTTATTACACGAGTGCTGGAGGCACGAAATACTTTACGACCTTGTTCTGGGGGGATGGGTGACGTATAGTCCCCGAAACGTTGACATTGGTACTAAATAATTTTGGGCCAAATAAAGTCTATTTTCTTCACCTTCCTGTAAATTAGACGGCCTTCCTCCATACGATTATATTATTTAGTAAAGTTTTAGATAATTTTTTTCAAAAGATTATCTAGAAGATGTCAGGAGAGTACTTAATTTAAATATGAAATTTCAACCCGGCAGGTGTTTTCATTGTTGAGGCCCGGCTTTTTGGAATGATCAACTCTCAAAACGTCTATTTCCTTCGAAATTTTAGCACAATCACAATACTTTCTCTCTTTTTATTAAATTAAAAATAAGTAAAAGAAAGTAAAAATATATTATTCACTTATGAAAGTTTTAATTATATTTTATCATGTTTCTACAAGTGCATAATAAATTGTCTTGTCCTTTCGATATGATTAGTGAATTGATGAATGATATTGGCAAGCCGTTAGAAGAGTTGAATGGCCCGGAGGAGGTGGGGGGATTTAATATGAAAAAGGTAGAGAAGAATTAATTGCACTTGAAAAAAAAAAAAAAAAAAAAAAAAAAAAACAGTTAAAAAACGAGAATACGAAATAGTTAATTAAATAATCATGTAAGGAACAATTTTAATGAGAGCTTCAAATTAGGAAAAACAAAAGGAAGAGAAATTTATGGAGATTTTTTTGTTTATTAGCCCTTTAAACTCTCTTTCATTAGCTTGTATTATTCCCAAATTTAAATTCGCTGACATGATACTTTCGAAAGTAATGAATATTATATTTAATTTCGTTATTTTAATTTAGTATTTCGCTCACACCTAAACATTTGTATATTATTAGCTTTAGGCAAACATTTTTCTTCTGGTCACTTATGACATCCCTGATGCTGGCGTGTGGACCCTAAGAAGTTCACTATGCAGACCTCGATTATTTTTACTCGGGGAAATTTGTCTTATTTTGCTTAGAGGGCAGAGTTATAATGAAAAATCCGGTGGGACTGGCGCACAGCACATAACTTTCTCTAACCTTCGGTAATCAAAAGTTGTGTTCTGTGCCTGTCACACCAATTTGAATTCAGATGTAAAATTTATAAGTATAATTATAAGTAATAATTATAATTTACAAGTATGGGAAAATATTTATATTTTGTTACCCCCCCCCCACGGCAACCATTTCTCCTATCTTTTCTATGGAGTACAAGAGTAAAGTGGTCTTCAGAAGATTTCAATGGGCAAAATGAGAATATACATTTTAAAGAAAATCTAAAAAATAATTAATTTTTGAATTTAAAATAAATCGTTGGAGCCAATTTTGAGAAAATCGAAAAAAAAAACTGAAAAAGTGCATCAGTAAAGTACTAGTACTCTTTGTCCGATTTTGTTCAAAAGCTTCGTGTAACGTCCCCGGGGGAGTGCCTAACTTAAATATAGAATTTAAACCTCCTAGCTTTTTCCGTTCTTGGGATATTTTGTCTCACAGACACACAGACAGACCATGTCGTGAAAACCACTTTTTTGGATTCAGGGGATCTCAAAACGTGTATATCCATCAAAATCTTGACATCGCATTTTTGACATGAATCCTCTTTATATATTAACATATAGGCCTATATAGAGGTAAGAGAAAGTAAAGTTTCCATAAAGGGATTTTCTTTCCCCCCCCCCCCCCCCCCCCCCCCCCTTTTATTTAAAAAAATGTACCTTTATTTATTTTTGCTAAGGGTCCCCAAAAAAATATTATATTGTGGGTACGTGGATGGCGACCACGAGCTGCCCTAGCTGGGACTGACAGTACTTCTTTTCTTTACATGTCAGTCTCTTCCCTTTATATTTCCAACAGGCGTCAGACCGTGCGAAGGGCCGTCCCGTTTCATACCTTCCCGGTGGCACAAACCCCCATCCCCTCCGCCGACTTCGTACAGGTATCTTTTAAAAGTTGGTACTACCGAAAAATAAAAGCGGCATTGATTGGTGTCAGCCCCCGGATTTAATGATCCATGTTTTAAATGTATTTTCTTTTTTGTAAGGATTGAACCCCTCAACTCTACCTATTCCTAAACCTACAACCTGGGTGAGCTCATTTAGGACTGTTTTGGACTAGTGCAAAATAATATTTCATGTTCGAAATAAAATCACTTCAGCTCTAGTGACCTAGTTTCATTCGAGGGAAGCAATTAAATTAAAAGAAGAAATTAAAAGTATAATCGCGTTTTTTATATTTTTATTACTCAAAATAATCTAAGGTGTTATAATACCTAGGAAGTAATTGTCATTTAATTAAATGAAAAATGTCATAAGAAAGCCATGATATATTTTTTTCTATAATCCGTATAAATAAATTATTAATAATAAATATTTTTATTAGAAATATCTTTTAATTTATGTCCTCACACCAGATTTTTTAAAATAATTAATTAAAATTTCAAAAAATTTTTATAGAATCACCTTGTTGACAAGTACTCTCTTGTCTCATTAAGTTCACCTTCGATTATTATTTGAAAATTCTATCTGGGTCCCCGCTTATTTACCAGAGGTGCTTTCGTGCACGAAGACACACACCTCAAACCCAACCGACCTTTTAGCGTAGCCATCCATCTCCCAGCACACTGTGATGTTACATTATTTCCTAGCTCTAACTCCTCCTCCTCCCTCCTTTCTAGTTAGTGTTCACCTTATAAGAGATGATCAATTCTTTAGGAACTATATTTATGAGTCAATTAAATTATTTTTTTTTTCTATAAAGGCTCGGTTTGATTTAATTTATTTAATACAGTATTTGTTTTACTTTCTCTTACCTATATAAAGTATTGGATTCATGTCAAAAATTCGATATCGAGATTTTGGTGGATATGAATCCAAAAAAAGTGGTTTTTGCAACATGGTCTGTCTGTGTGTCTGTCTTAAACAAAATAGGCCTATCTCAAGAACGAAAAGAGCTAAGAGGTTGAAATTTTATATTTAAGTTATGCACCACCCTGAGAAGTGACACCAAGCTTTTAAACAAAATTGGCCAGAGTAATTACTAGAACTTTACTGATTTACTTTTTCAGAATATTTTCTCAAAATTCGCTCCAACGATTTTGGTTAAAATTCAAAAATAAATTATTTTTTAGATGTTCTTTAAAATGTATATTCTCATTTTGCCCTCAAGATTGTTTGAACCACACTTTACTCCAGTACTTAATAGGAAGATAAGGGAAATTGCTATTAAAGCAGTAAGCAAAAAAAATTTGTAAAACATCTCTGATACGGGAATCAGAGGCGTACCGAGGCAGTTAGGGGCCTGGGGCGGCACTAGAAGATGGGGCCTTATATTGAATTTTTTTTTTTTTTTGGGGGGGGTTCTCATCTTTAAATATCCCTCTCCTCCATACATAAAAATATTTTTAAAATACCGTATATCCCTGAACCCCAAGGGCCCCGGGGCCTCTCGAAGAGAAATTTTCATTAAATTTTGTTTTTACTTGAGCCCTGAGGGGTCCCGGGGCCTCTCAAAGAGAAATTTTCATTAAATTTTGTTTTTACTTGTGCCCTGAGGGCCCCGGGGGCCTCTCAAAGAGAAATTTTCATTAAATTTTGATTTTTTAACTAAATTTTTCGGTTTTTATTTGAGCCCTGAGGGCCCCGGGGCCTCTCAAAGAGAAATTTTCATTAAATTTTGATTTTTTAACTAAATTTTTCGGTTTCTATTTGGGCCCTGAGGGCCCCGGGGCCTCTCGGAAGAGAAATTTTCATTAAATTTTGTTTTTACTTGAGCCCTGAGGGTCCCGGGGCCTCTCAAAGAGAAATTTTCATTAAATTTTGTTTTTACTTGTGCCCTGAGGGCCCCGGGGCCTCTCAAAGAGAAATTTTCATTAAATTTTGATTTTTTAACTAAATTTTTCGGTTTTTTATTTGAGCCCTGAGGGCCCCGGGGCCTCTCAAAGAGAAATTTTCATTAAATTTTGATTTTTTAACTAAATTTTTCGGTTTCTATTTGGGCCCTGAGGGCCCCGGGGCCTCTCGAAGAGAAATTTTCATTAAATTTTGTTTTTACTTGTGCCCTGAGGGCCCCGGGGCCCCTCAAAGAGAAATTTTCATTAAATTTTGATTTTTTAACTAAATTTTTCGGTTTTTATTTGAGCCCTGAGGGTCCCGGGGCCTCTCAAAGAGAAATTTTCATTAAATTTTGTTTTTACTTCGAGGGCCCCGGGGCCTCTCAAAGAAATTTTCATTAAATTTTGATTTTTTAACTAAATTTTTCGGTTTTTATTTGAGCCCTGAGGGCCCCGGGGCCTCTCAAAGAGAAATTTTCATTAAATTTTGATTTTTTAACTAAATTTTTCGGTTTCTATTTGGGCCCTGAGGGCCCCGGGGCCTCTCAAAGAGAAATTTTCATTAAATTTTGATTTTTTAACTAAATTTTTCGGTTTTTACTTGAGCCCTGAGGGCCCCGGGGGCCTCTCAAAGAGAAATTTTCATTAAATTTTGATTTTTTAACTAAATTTTTCGGTTTCTATTTGGGCCCTGAGGGCCCCGGGGGCCTCTCAAAGAGAAATTTTCAATAAATTTTCTCATTTTTTTATCCAAGTTTTTCGGTTTTTACTTGAGCCCTGAGGGCCCCGGGGCATCTCAAAGAGAAATTTTCATTAAATTTTTTTTTTAAATATATGGGGGCCTATGCCGGCTCGGGGCCTGGGGCGGACCGCCCCCCCCGCCCCTCCCTCGGTACGCCACTGACGGGAATTATATTTATAAACTTCTAAAATCTAAATGACCTGTATCCGAAAGAGTATAATTAAAATACAAAGTACTATGACTATCAAGGCCAGAGGGAAAATAAATATAAATAAAAATAAGTTGTAATTTCAGAAAAAAAAAAAATCTATAATTTGAGGTACGGTAATCACTGTAGAAGAAAAAGAAGACATATTAAAAGTTCTAAATACTGCCATTTCACAACTTTGATATTATCATAATTTTTAAAGATTTTTGCCAACATCTAAAAAACCACCACTAAAACTATTATACTTTTTTATATCAAAAATTTCAATATAGATTCGCTGACATTGAATATGGAATTGATTTCTCATAAAATTTTTCTATGTTAACAAAAAAAAAAAAATCGTTCATGATAATCCGAACCAGCGTCCATGGTTTTGAAAACAGCAGCCCCCGGGGTTAAGTGAAGAACGTAGAGGGGGACGAGGGAATTGGATAGCCTTTGAAAAATTTTAAGACACCATTGAAGAGTGACGACGCAGCAGCATCCGTTTCGGTCGTTGTCGTTCCTCGTCCTCATCGTTGTCGTCATTGTCCCCGATGACCCTTACTCCCAACCATCGGTTTTTATAGTCTTTTTTTTTTGAGAGGGGGTGGAACTTTTTTTCGTCTGCTGATAAGCCGACACAAAATGTGACAAAATGCAATTGGGGATGTCGCAAGAAGAAAGCCCGAGGGCGACGATCGGCTCATAAAAATAAACAAAAAAAATATATATATATATATATTCTTTATAGGAAATCATGCATATATATTATCAAACAGAAGAAAGATTTTTGTATATCATCCCACAAAATGGAAGGGGGTGACCAAAAACTAAACCCTTCTAACTTTTTTTATTACTCTCTCTCTCTCATATAAAATTTTATATTCTTATAAAAAGATTGACCTTATCAAGCAAAAACGAACGGGAAGGAAAAAAATCATAAATTTTAATATTATAATCATTTACCAAAAGAGAGCACTTTCTCTATTAAAAAAAAAAAAAATTTAAATATTATATTAATCTTCTTTCTATTCATTTCTATACGGAAATATTGTCATGAATTTTGTAGCATACTTTCATCTATAAATTCTTAAAAATTATTAATTAGTTAATTATAATTTAATAATGATTTTAGCGCATTTCTCTCGTTAAGTCAGAGTTATAGACTTAAAAGGTATATCAGTAGTAATGACGATATTTTATTTTAATAAATTTAATTGAAGATTCCCCTAGTACTGTGATGATTATTGATTAAATCAAGGAAAAGGAAATGAGAATGATCTATAAATATGCCGAGAGGTTGGCAAGCAACAGCCACCAAGATCGTTGTAATTAAGCAATCCCGTGCGCGGCGGAAACTCGGGTGGGTGGTGCCCAGTGCGAAACACTGCACTAAAGATCCTATCTTATAATCAGTAGTATCGTATAATTTTAAATTTTTACATTATAATAAGATAAAATTAAAAAGAAATCAAAAGCCTTGGAGTTGGGCGAAACACTGCACTAAAGAAAATAAAAAATAAAAAAGAATGCTTTTTAAGATGCGTTTTTTAACCCTCTAACTCCCAGAGGAGTCCGTTTCGGACCCCAGGCTGTTTTATTATTCATTGTTTATATTTATTTGTAGAAACATTATTGTTCTATGACTGTGAATTTTCTATAAAGTTTCCGGGTAAACCTGTATTAAATTTTTTTTATAATCTCATACACTGATGAAGACTGGTTCACACTAAAAATATTAATATAAATTTTTTTTTGAAATATAAAAAATACTATAATAGTCTTATTTTAATATTATAATAAAATTCATAGAGTGTAAGTCTATTATTATTATTTTTGTTATGTAATTATACAATTTGGATTAAACAATGATGAATGAATTTAAGACATCCGTATTACTCTATTTAAATTTTGCTCAGGCTATAAATTTCACCTCATTCTGAATGAGAGAATTAATTCAGGTTTGGGAACACAAATTCTAATGTCACGCCATATCACGTTTCAAAAATGATAATATTAATAATAACAAACAAGATGTATTTCATTCATATTATATGCATTAATTGCTTTGTCACTGTCACGATAATTTAAACCATTTCCGTGTTGAGATAAAATTTCCAAATTTTTTAAAGAGAAATTTGATAATGAGATATACTGTACTAAAACAAAAAAAAAAAAAGAATTTTAATAGAAAATACTAAATCATTGATTAACATCGTTGTTGTTGTTGTGGTTCCTATAGACTTTTAATGTTATATCTCTCGTAATTTGGTTAAAAAAATGTTATAAAAACGATACAAAAAGTTGATAATTATAATAAATAATGTACAGTATTCTTCGATTCGTGGAAATAATAGCTAGAGGCGTCTCATCAAATTCAAAATATTAATTTTTTTTTTCGGTGTATTATTATTTTCCCAACAAAAAATAAAAAAAAAAAAAAATTTGGGAACAACAATAAATTCTCAGAAAATTCCCCCAAAAAATTTGTATGTTGAAGAGGCTTTTGCGTAAATTTTTAATTGAAAGAGATAATTACGTAGGACCCTTTTAGTCAAACATGTATGATAGAGTTTTTATTTCAACCCTTTCTCCCAGAATTCAATAATTAAATTATTGATAAGCCAAGATATGACTGAGTGAATTTTTGTATTCAGCATTTAGAAAAGATTGTGTTCCTTCTTCTTCTAATTATTCAATATTGGTATAAGAGATTACTGCTGAAAAGACTGAGACTGTCTGCATGTGTGTGTAAGTGTTAGTGTGAATGGGAAAAAGTGTGTTTTTTTTATAAAAATAAATAAATAAATAAATTTTCGAAACTAATATCTGAAGTAGAAGACAATCTTTTCATTGTTTTTTTTTTTTTTTTTTTTTTTTTTTTTTTTTTTTTTGTGAGTGAATGTACAAACAGTTAGGGTGAGGATTATTAGTAATTTTAGATTTAAATCCTTAAATTCGATTCAATCAGAATTTTGGATTTGGATTAAAATTTTAAATTCTTCCTGAGGATCTACCAGGTAGAAACTAAATCGTTTTCCAAAGGGTTTTAGTTTCTGGATATCAAATTCTTAATAAAATTATTTAATTAATATTGATGGGAACAGTTTAATAAAAAAAACCCTGATTTAGATTATGATACATTTTTAACTTTGCCCACCAACCATAGGTTGAGCAGTTCTTACATAACCAATAATTTTTTTTTTTTATATATTCAGAAACTAGACTTCCTCCCGAGTAAAATGACATATAATATGTAAAACATGGGATCATCAGGGGGGCTCTAGGGGGGGGACAAATATTTTTTTTGTATAGTGGGTGAGCGAAGTTGTGCGCTCGGCTTAGTCCGACCCTTTATTTGAAAATTGGATAGGATTAGAGATCACTTAACGCCCAAGTTCTTCAGAGATCGGGATTTCTGTATATCCTCCCTGTCTGCGGCCCTTATTTAGGTTTTGAATTTTTACTAACTTAATTTTGATCTTTTTTTTGTTTTTGCAAAATACTTCAGACCCTCGTCAATGACAAAAGGTAAAAAAATTTGCATTTTGAAGTTCTCCATTTCACCTAAAATATATTTTGACTACGCTATAATTTGCCAGAGAGTAAATATGTGATGGAAGTTTCTACAATTTTCAGAGTATTAATGACATCTCTACGAAAGCAGAGATTGGAACATTTCACTATCCCCACGTATAAATTTACATTAAAATAAAAAAAATTTAATAATTTTTTTTTTAAATATTAATTTTCATAAAAACCATAAGGTAATTTTTATTCAATTAAAAAAAAAAAAAAAAAAAAAAAAAAATTAAATAAACGCCTTAATCCACTCTAGTTGTACTTAAGATTAATGCATCTATCTATCTGTCTGCATTTGATTTGTCTGTCTATTTATATCTTAAAAAAAAAGTAATTCTTCCCTCTCCTTTCTTTCTTTTGATTAATTTACACGCTTGGTGATCTTTATCACGTACCTTATAGCCTAAGTCAATTAGCATTTTTCACACAAACACCAGGGCTCTAATTAATAAATAAATAACATGGCAGGGATTTTTTCCACCATACGGGGGGGGGGGGGGGAGGGATTAAATTTGAATAAAACAGGTGGACCGCACTGCTAATGGAATAATAATTTATTTACGTTTTATAACATTTTATATATAATATATAGGCCTATATGTTTAAAGAATGAATTACTTACTTTCCTATGCGAATTCGAACAAAGAATTGTTTTTTTTTTTAATAGACTAGAAAATTTAAATCAAACGGGTTTGTTTTGAATTAACTTAACCAGCCATTACCAAAAGAGGTCTCAACTGTAAATTAAATATTTTAACAAGATTTTCTGTTCTTAAACTAAAGCTATTTTTTTTTTTTTTTGGATTTTTGTATTTTTTAAATTTTTTTGTATTTTCCATTTTTTTTTTTAATTTTAAAACAACAACAACAACAAGATTTTCTGGCGAAATTCTGTGATCGAAACGTTCAAAGTTTACCCGAAATCAAGAAGTTTTATTTAATAACAAATGAATAAGAGAAGAACTGAGAAAAAGTAAAATTTAGTGAGAAAAAAACTTTTTAGAAGTATGGTCTAAAGTTGAAGTTTTAGGTTAGAAAACTTTTTTGAATTTTTTAGAGGGCGCGCGCAGCCTTTTGAAAATGCCATTTTTAGACCCCTTTTTTTAAGCTTTCGAGTCGTAACTCTCAATAGGGCAAGCAGAAAAATTTGATTTTCGGATATATTGTGGGTTTTTAATACATTCAAGTGTATGGTAGAGATTTACGTGGCGCATCGGATATAACACTACTAGAGGGCGCACAAATGTGTCCCATCTAGTTCCGCTTAATGCTTTTGCCCCGTTAAGAATGGTCCATTAATTTAGACTCAAAATCTCATAATAGCTTTCGACAAATATGGGAAAGAATATAAGCATATTAAATAAAAAATCTACCCAGTCAATTTTGAAACTTTAATAGCCTCTATATTTTTCACTAGTAATTTTTGTAGCGTTGTTTACTTTTCATATTGTATCGAAAAATATACTGACATTTATTTATGAATTCATATTCGAATTTTTTTTTTCAACAAAATAAATCATGTCTGTTGATGTTGATTTCTTTATAATTTCCCCCTTTAATCGCAATATTTAAGCAAAAACTAATAAAAAAAAAAAAGATTTCTTTCTCATTCTTTGACTTTGAATTATTATTAATATTTACATTTTGATTTGAACAATTTCATTTGTACATATTGCCGCCGTTTGATTTATTATTCGCCTTTTATTGAATTTTTATTTGATTCCAATATTAATACTAATATAAATTGTGAAATATGTAAAATCGGACTGGATAATTGGATTTATGGTTGAATAAAAGATTGTAGAATATTTAAGAGATAGAGAGAAACGATTAAAAATCGGAAATTTCGAAGACATTCATCTCTAGAGATGAAATTAGAGCATCGAAATAAAATACTCTACATGCATTTTCAGGCTACCAATCAATTGAAC
>JAKCPI010025309.1:0-17644 GCA_023213315.1 Euborellia annulipes | reverse complement strand
GATTTTTAATCGTTTCTCTCTATCTTTAAATATTCTTAATAATCTTTTATTCAACCATAAATCCAATTATCCAGTCCGATTTTACATATTTCACAATTTATATTAGTATTAATATTGGAATCAAATAAAATTCAATAAAAGGCGAATAATAAATCAAACGGCGGCAATATGTACAAATGAAATTGTTCAAATCAAAATGTAAATATTAATAATAATTCAAAGTCAAAGAATGAGAAAGAAATCTTTTTTTTTTTATTGGTTTTTGCTAAATATTGCGATTAAAGGGGAAATTATAAAAGAAATCAACATCAACAGACATGATTTATTTTGTTGAAAAAAAAAAATTCGAATATGAATTCATAAATAAATGTCAGTATATTTTTCGATACAATATGAAAAGTAAACAACGCTACAAAAATTACTAGTGAAAAATATAGAGGCTATTAAAGTTTCAAAATTGACTGGGTAGATTTTTTTATTTAATATGCTTATATTCTTTCCCATATTTGTCGAAAGCTATTATGATATTTTGAGTCTAAATTAATGGACCATTCTTAACGGGGGCAAAAGCATTAAGCGGAACTAGATGGGACACATTTGTGCGCCCTCTAGTAGTGTTATATCGGATGTTTCACGTAAATCTGTACCATACACTTGAAGGTAATAAAATAACCCAATATATATCCGAAAATCAAATTTTTCTGCTTGCCCTATTGAGAGTTACGACTCGAAAGCTAAAAAAAAAAGGGGTCTAAAAATGGCATTTTTCAAAGGCTGCGCGCGCCCTCTAATAAAATTCAAAAAAAGTTTTTTAACCAAAAACTTCAATTTTAGACCATACTTCTAAAGGTTTTTTTCTCACTAAATTCTACTTTTTCTCAGTTCTTCTCTTATTCATTTGTATTAAATAAAACTTCTTTCCGGTAAACTTGAACGTTTCGATCACAGAATTTCGCCAGAAAATCTTGTTGTTGTTGTTGTTTTAAAATTAAAAAAAAAATGGAAAAATACAAAAAAATTTAAAAAATACAAAAATCCAAAAAAAAAAAAAAAATAGCTTTAGTTTAAGAACAGAAAATCTTGTTAAAATATTTAATTTACAGTTGAGACCCCCTTTGGTAATGGCTGGTTAAGTTAATACAAAACAAACCCGTTTGATTTAAATTTTCTAGTCTATTAAAAAAAAAAACAATTCTTTGTTCGAATTCGCATAGGAAAGCACGTAATTTATTCTTTATACATATAGGCCTATATATTATATATAAAATGTTATAAAACATAAATAAATTATTATTCCATTAGCAGTGCGGTCCACCTGTTTTATTCAAATTTAATCCCTCCCCCCCCCCCCCCCCCCGTATGGTGGAAAAAATCCCTGCCATGTTATTTATTTATTAATTAGAGCCCTGGTGTTTGTGTGAAAAATGCTAATTGACTTAGGCTATAAGGTACGTGATAAAGATCACCAAGCGTGTAAATTAATCAAAAGAAAGAAAGGAGAGGGAAGAATTACTTTTTTTTAAAGATATAAATAGACAGACAAATCAAATGCAGACAGATAGATAGATGCATTAATCTTAAGTACAACTAGGCCCCCGGGTTTGGCGTAGTAGGTAGCGCGCCTCCCTCCTATACCAAACGTCGCGGGTTCGGACCCAGGCAGTCCGATGATTTTATTTAAGCCATTTGGATACCAGATGGCTTAAATAGAAATGCCTGACCCCACAATAGATATATTCTCTACAACGGTTATCGTCAAAGTCTTATATGGCCTAAGTTGCCGAAAAGACTGCATGAATGTGTGTGTGAATGTGAGTGTGAATGAGGAAAAAGTGTGAATGTTTTTTAAAAAAAAAAAAAAAAGTACAACTAGAGTGGATTAAGGCGTTTATTTAATTTTTTTTTTTTTTTTTTTTTTTAATTGAATAAAATTACCTTATGGTTTTTATGAAAATTAATATTTAAAAAAAAATTTATTAAATTTTTTTTATTTTAATGTAAATTTATACGTGGGGATAGTGAAATGTTCCAATCTCTGCTTTCGTAGAGATGTCATTAATACTCTGAAAATTGTAGAAATTTCCATCACATATTTACTCTCTGGCAAATTATAGCGTAGTCAAAATATATATTTTAGGTGAAATGGAGAACTTCAAAATGCAAATTTTTTTACCTTTTGTCATTGACGAGGGTCTGAAGTATTTTGCAAAAACAAAAAAAAAAGATCAAAATTAAGTTAGTAAAAATTCAAAACCTAAATAAGGGCCGCAGACAGGGAGGATATACAGAAATCCCGATCTCTGAAGAACTTGGGCGTTAAGTGATCTCTAATCCTATCCAATTTTCAAATAAAGGGTCGGACTAAGCCGAGCGCACAACTTCGCTCACCCACTATACAAAAAAAATATTTGTCCCCCCCCCTAGAGCCCCCCTGATGATCCCATGTTTTACATATTATATGTCATTTTACTCGGGAGGAAGTCTAGTTTCTGAATATATAAAAAAAATTATTGGTTATGAAAATTTATTTATTTATTTATTTTTATAAAAAAAAACACACTTTTTCCCATTCACACTAACACTTACACACACATGCAGACAGTCTCAGTCTTTTCAGCAGTAATCTCTTATACCAATATTGAATAATTAGAAGAAGAAGGAACACAATCTTTTCTAAATGCTGAATACAAAAATTCACTCAGTCATATCTTGGCTTATCAATAATTTAATTATTGAATTCTGGGAGTAAGGGTTGAAATAAAAACTCTATCATACATGTTTGACTAAAAGGGTCCTACGTAATTATCTCTTTCAATTAAAAATTTACGCAAAAGCCTCTTCAACAAACAAATTTTTTGGGGGAATTTTCTGAGAATTTATTTGGTGTTGTTCCCAAATTTTTTTTTTTTTTTTTTTTGTTGGGAAAATAATAATACACCGAAAAAAAAATTAATATTTTGAATTTGATGAGACGCCTCTAGCTATTATTTCCACGAATCGAAGAATACCATACATTATTTATTATAATTATCAACTTTTTGTATCTTTTTTATAACATTTTTTTAACCAAATTACGAGAGATATAACATTAAAAGTCTATAGGAACCAACAACAACAACGATGTTAATCAATGATTTAGTATTTTCTATTAAAATTTTTTTTTTTTTTGTTTTAGTACAGTATATCTCATTATCAAATTTCTCTTTAAAAATTTGGAAATTTTATCTCAACACGGAAATGGTTTAAATTATCGTGACAGTGACAAAGCAATTAATGAATATAATATGAATGAAATACATCTTGTTTGTTATTATTAATATTATCATTTTTGAAACGTGATATGGCGTGACATTAGAATTTGTGTTCCCAAACCTGAATTAATTCTCTCATTCAGAATGAGGTGAAATTTATAGCCTGAGCAAAATTTAAATAGAGTAATACGGATGTCTTAAATTCATTCATCATTGTTTAATCCAAATTGTATAATTACATAACAAAAATAATAATAATAGACTTACACTCTATGAATTTTATTATAATATTAAAATAAGACTATTATAGTATTTTTTATATTTCAAAAAAAAATTTATATTAATATTTTTAGTGTGAACCAGTCTTCATCAGTGTATGAGATTATAAAAAAAATTTAATACAGGTTTACCCGGAAACTTTATAGAAAATTCACAGTCATAGAACAATAATGTTTCTACAAATAAATATAAACAATGAATAATAAAACAGCCTGGGGTCCGAAACGGACTCCTCTGGGAGTTAGAGGGTTAAAAAACGCATCTTAAAAAGCATTCTTTTTTTATTTTTTATTTTCTTTAGTGCAGTTTCGCCCATCTCCAAGGCTTTTGATTTCTTTTTAATTTTATCTTATTATAATGTATAATTTAAAATTATACATACTACTGATTATAACATAGGATCTTTAGTGCAGTGTTTTGCACTGGGCACCACCCACCCGAGTTTCCGCCGCGCACGGGATTGCTTAATTACAACGATCTTGGTGGCTGTTGCTTGCCAACCTCTCGGCATATTTATAGATCATTCTCATTTCCTTTTCCTTGATTTAATCAATAATCATCACAGTACTAGGGGAATCTTCAATTAAATTTATTAAAATAAAATATCGTCATTACTACTGATATACCTTTTAAGTCTATAACTCTGACTTAACGAGAGAAATGTGCTAAAATCATTATTAAATTATAATTAACTAATTAATAATTTTTAAGAATTTATAGATGAAAGTATGCTACAAAATTCATGACAATATTTCCGTATAGAAATGAATAGAAAGAAGATTAATATATTATTTAAATTTTTTTTTTTTTTTAATAGAGAAAGTGCTCTCTTTTGGTAAATGATTATAATATTAAAATTTATGATTTTTTTCCTTCCCGTTCGTTTTTGCTTGATAAGGTCAATCTTTTTATAAGAATATAAAATTTTATATGAGAGAGAGAGAGAGTAATAAAAAAAGTTAGAAGGGTTTAGTTTTTGGTCACCCCCTTCCATTTTATGGGATGATATACAAAAATCTTTCTTCTGTTTGATAATATATATGCATGATTTCCTATAAAGAATATATATATATATATATTTTTTGTTTATTTTTATGAGCCGATCGTCGCCCTCGGGCTTTCTTCTTGCGACATCCCCAATTGCATTTTGTCACATTTTGTGTCGGCTTATCAGCAGACGAAAAAAAGTCCCACCCCCTCTCAAAAAAAAAGACTATAAAAATCGATGGTTGGGAGTAAGGGTCATCGGGGACAATGACGACAACGATGAGGACGAAGAACGACAACGACCGAAACGGATGCTGCTGCGTCGTCACTCTTCAATGGTGTCTTAAAATTTTTCAAAGGCTATCCAATTCCCTCGTCCCCCTCTACGTTCTTCACTTAACCCCGGGGGCTGCTGTTTTCAAAACCATGGACGCTGGTTCGGATTATCATGAACGATTTTTTTTTTTTTTTTTTGTTAACATAGAAAAATTTTATGAGAAATCAATTCCATATTCAATGTCAGCGAATCTATATTGAAATTTTTGATATAAAAAAGTATAATAGTTTTAGTGGTGGTTTTTTAGATGTTGGCAAAAATCTTTAAAAATTATGATAATATCAAAGTTGTGAAATGGCAGCATTTAGAACTTTAAATATGTCTTCTTTTTCTTCTACATTGATTACCGTACCTCAAATTATAGATTTTTTTTTTTCTGAAATTACAACTTATTTTTATTTATATTTATTTTCCTTCTGGCCTTGATAGTCATAGTACTTTGTATTTTAATTATACTCTTTCGGATATAGGTCATTTAGATTTTAGAAGTTTATAAATATAATTCCCGTATCAGAGATGTTTTACAAATTTTTTTTGCTTACTGCTTTAATAGCAATTTCTCTTATCTTCCTATTAAGTACTGGAGTAAAGTGTGGTTCAAACAATCTTGAGGACAAAATGAGAATATACATTTTAAAGAACATCTAAAAAATAATTTATTTTTGAATTTTAACCAAAATCGTTGGAGCGAATTTTGAGAAAATATTCTGAAAAAGTAAATCAGTAAAGTTCTAGTAATTACTCTGGCCAATTTTGTTTAAAAGCTTGGTGTCACTTCTCAGGGTGGTGCATAACTTAAATATAAAATTTCAACCTCTTAGCTCTTTTCGTTCTTGATTTTGTTTAAGACAGACACACAGACAGACCATGTTGCAAAAACCACTTTTTGTGCATTCATATCCACCAAAATCTCGATATCGAATTTTTGACATGAATCCAATACTTTATATAGGTAAGAGAAAGTAAAACAAATACTGTATTAAATAAATTAAATCAAACCGAGCCTTTATAGAAAAAAAAAATAATTTAATTGACTCATAAATATAGTTCCTAAAGAATTGATCATTTTTTAGAAGGTGAACACTAACTAGAAAGGAGGAGGAGGAAGAGTTAGAGCTAGGAAATAATGTAACATCACAGTGTGCTGGGAGATGGATGGCTACGCTAAAAGGTCGGTTGGGTTTGAGGTGTGTGTCTTCGTGCACGAAAGCACCTCTGGTAAATAAGCGGGGACCCAGATAGAATTTTCAAATAATAATAGAAGGTGAACTTAATGAGACAAGAGAGTACTTGTCAACAAGGTGATTCTATAAAAATTTTTTGAAATTTTAATTAATTATTTTAAAAAATCTGATGTGAGGACATAAATTAAAAGATATTTCTAATAAAAATATTTATTATTAATAATTTATTTATACGGATTATAGAAATATATATCATGGCTTTCTTATGACATTTTTCATTTAATTAAATGACAATTACTTCCTAGGTATTATAACACCTTAGATTATTTTGAGTAATAAAAATATAAAACGCGATTATACTTTTAATTTCTTCTTTTAATTTAATTGCTTCCCTCGAATGAAACTAGGTCACTAGAGCTGAAGTTTAGTTTAGTGATTTTATGTCGAACATGAAATATTATTTTGCACTAGTGCAAAACAGTCCTAAATGAGCTCACCCAGGACTGTAGGTTTAGGAATAGGAAGGGTTGAGGGGTTCAATCCTTACAAAAAATAAAATACATCATTATATACATCCAGGGACTGACACCAATCCATGCCTCTTTTATTTTTCGGTAGTACCAACTTTTAAAAGACACCTGTACGAAGTCGGCGGAGGGGATGGGATTTTGTGCCACCGGGAAGGTATAGAACAGGACGGCCCTTCGCACGGTCTGACGCCTGTTGGAAATATAAAAGGGAAGACACTGACATGTAAATGGAATGATTACTGCTTCAACGGAACCAATGCTTCTCAGGCGGCTGACTCTATCACAGAAGCCATAATCATGGGTATGGAAATGTACGTACCCTTTAAAATATATCAAAAGGGAAAAAAATCCAAACCATGGTTTAATGTCCAATGTGTGAAAGCCACTAGCGCCAAAAACCAAGCATATGACAACTGGAAACTGTCTCATGATCCGTTGGAATGGGATAGATTTCGTAAGGCCAGAGCCCAATGTCAGAAGACCATCAATGAGGCTAAAAGGACCTTCGAGCAGAGGAAATGCGACCAATTGGCATCCTGCCCAAATGGTAGTCGACGCTTCTGGTCTTTGGCCAAGGCAGTAGGCCGTAACTTTTCCTCATCTTCATTTCCACCTCTTAATTTGCCTGATGGTAAAATTGCCACTACCCCATTTGAAAAAGCCCAAATCTTTGCTTCTCTCTTCGCATCCAATTCTACTATTGACGATAAAGCCAATAGTCGCGATCCTCCGACCCAGCATTCCAATAAAATTTCAATGAATAAAATTCATTTTAGGGATAAACTAATTAAAAAGGTCATTAAGGAGCTAGTAATCGACAAATCCCCAGGCCCTGACGGTATTCCCCCCATCGTCATTAAAAAATGTTCCCCTGAATTGGTCCCAATATTATCCAGGTTGTTCAACCTCTCATTTTCCTCGGGAAATTTTCCCGACTCTTGGAAATTGGCGAATATTCAACCCATTCCCAAAAAAGGTGACTCCTCTCTTCCCAGCAACTATCGCCCAATCGCAATAACCTCCATACTATCCAAAATTATGGAAAAAGCCCTCAACATTCAAATTTTAAATCATCTGGAACATTGCGGAATGATGAATGATAGGCAATATGGTTTCAGGCATGCTCGTTCGACTGGGGATATTTTGAGCTTTGTCACACACCTCTGGAACAAAGCCATGGAAATGAAAGGGGAAACTATTGCAGTTGCTCTTGACATTTCGAAGGCTTTCGATCAGGTATGGCATAAAAATCTTTATGCTAAACTTCCATCTTTTGGCCTATCCTCTGAGCTGTGCCAGTGGATCAAGAGCTTTCTAACGGAGCGAAAGATCTCGGTTGTAGTCGACGGTGTGTCTTCTATTCCGCATTCAATCAACGCAGGTGTTCCCCAGGGTTCTGTCCTCTCTCCCACCCTATTCCTTATGTACATTAACGATCTCATGGGAGTAACCTCCAACCCAATTCATTGCTTTGCTGATGACAGTACCCTGCACTCAGTCAGGACTGGTGAAACCTCATCCACTGGTCGTCTGGGGGCTGTGTCGTCGATAAATGATGATCTTGGTCTCTTGGAGGAATGGGGAAACCTCAATCAAGTAAAATTCAATTCCCAAAAAACCCAATGTTGTTTAATTTCTAGACAAAAAAATAGGATTTGCCCTCCCCTTATTTACAGCAATAATAGTCTCGAGTTCAAAGATTCATTTTCTGTTCTGGGAGTGACAGTTACATCTGATCTCTCCTGGAGCAACCACATCTCTTCTGTGGTTAAATCTACCGCAAGGAAATTGGGTTTCCTATTCAAAACGAAGCGTTACTTTTCCTCCCAACAACTCCTAATTCTCTATAAAGCCCAAATTCGGCCGTGTCTTGAATATTGTTCCCACCTTTGGCGAGGGGCGTCGAAAGACGCTCTCTCCTCCTTGGAAGCCATACAGAGGCGTGCAATTAGACTGATAGGTGATTCTACCCTTACTGCATCCCTACAGTCACTAGATCATAGAAGAAGAGTATCTTCACTATCTCTCTTCTACAGGTATTACCATGGTCAATGCTCTGCCGAATTGAAATCAATTATCCCACCCAATGCAACATATTCACGGAACACAAGAGAGGCATCTTCCCAGCATCCCTATGCTGTTCAGATCACGACTAACAGAACAAAACAATTTCATTCTTCCTTTGTCCCCATGACCTCCCGTGATTGGAACAAGCTCCCTGCGTCTATCTTCCCCAAAACCTACAATCTTCAGACTTTCAAGTCTAACCTCAACAGGCATCTTCTCAGTTCCCGCAGTTGAGTTTCCCCTTTATGCTTCTCCTTTTGTTTTTATTTTCTTCCTGGCTGCATGTGACTATTGGTCATTATAGGTCTTCGGACCTTATGCACCCATTCCAAAAAAAAAAAAAAAAAAAAAAAAAAAAAAAAAGAAAAGAAGTATGTCAGTCCCAGCTAGGGCAGCTCGTGGTCGCCATCCACGTACCCTCAATATGGGACCCCTGAGGAAAAATAAATAAGGTACATTTTTTAAATAAAAGAAAATCCCTTTATGGAAACTACTTTCTCTTACCTCTATATAGGCCTATATGTTAATATATAGAGAGGATTCATGTCAAAAATGCGATGTCAAGATTTTGATGGATATACACGTTTTGAGGTCCCCTGAATCCAAAAAGTGGTTTTCGCGACATGGTCTGTCTGTGTGTCTGTGAACAAAATATCTCAAGAACGGAAAAAGCTAGGAGGTTTAAATTCTATATTTAAGTTAGGCACTTCCCTGGGACGTTACACGAAGCTTTTGAACAAAATCGGACAAAGAGTACTAGTTCTTTACTGATGCACTTTTTCAGTTTTTTTTTTCGATTTTCTCAAAATTGGCTCCAACGATTTATTTTAAATTCAAAAATTAATTATGTTTTAGATTTTCTTTAAAATGTATATTCTCATTTTGCCATTGAAATCTTCTGAAGACCACTTTACTCTTGTACTCCATAGAAAAGATAGGAGAAATGGTTGCCATGGTAACAAAATATAAATATTTTCCCATACTTATAAATTTTACATCTGAATTCAAATTGGTGTGACAAGCACAGAACACAACTTTTGATTACCGAAGGTTAGAGAAAGTTATGTGCTGTGCGCCAGTCACACCAGATTTTTTTCATTATAACTATGCCCTCTAAGCAAAATAAGACAAATTTCCCCGAGTAAAAATAATCGAGGTCTGCATAGTGAACTTTTAGGGATCCACACGCCAGCATCAGGGATGTCATAAGTGACCAGAAGAAAAATGTTTGTCCTAAAGCTAATAATATACAAATGTTTAGGTGTGAGCGAAATACTAAATTAAAATAACGAAATTAAATATAATATTCATTACTTTCGAAAGTATCATGTCAGCGAATTTAAATTTGGGAATAATACAAGCTAATGAAAGAGAGTTTAAAGGGCTAATAAAAAAAAATCTCATAATTTCTCTTCCTTTTGTTTTCCTAATTTGAAGCTCTCATTAAAATTGTTCCTTACATGATTATTTAATTAACTATTTCGTATTCTCGTTTTTTAACTGTTTTTTTTTTTTCAAGTGCAATTAATTCTTCTCTACCTTTTTCATATTAAATCCCCCCCCACCTCCTCCGGGCCATTCAACTCTTCTAACGGCTTGCAATATCATTCATCAATTCACTAATCATACCGAAAGGACAAGACAATTTATTATGCACTTGTAGAAACATGATAAAATATAATTAAAACTTTCATAAGTGAATAATTTATTTTTACTTTCTTTTACCTATTTTTGTTAATAAAAAGAGAGAAAGTATTGTGATTGTGCTAAAATTTCGAAGGAAATAGACGTTTTGAGAGTTGATCATTCCAAAAAGCCGGGCCTCAACAATGAAAACACCTGCCGGGTTGAAATTTCATATTTAAATTAAGTACTATCCTGACATCTTCTAGATAATCTTTGGAAAAAAATTAGCTAAAACTTTAATAAATAATATAATCGTATGGAGGAAGGCCGTCTAATTTACAATAAGGTGAAGAAAATAGACTTAATTCGGCCCAAAATTATTTATTACCACTGTCAACGTTTCGGGGGACTATACGTCACCCATCCTCAGGACAAAGGTCGTAAAAATTATTTCGTGCCTCCAGCACTCGTGTAATAAATACAACAATTATTTTGTTGTTTAAAATGATGGCTTCAGCTCACATCAATTTGGCTATATGGTGAGCTGAAGCCATCATTTTAAACAACAAAATAATTGTTGTATTTATTACACGAGTGCTGGAGGCACGAAATACTTTTTACGACCTTTGTCCTGAGGATGGGTGACGTATAGTCCCCCGAAACGTTGACATTGGTAATAAATAATTTTGGCCCGAATAAAGTCTTTCACTTTTCACCTTCCTTTACTAAATAATATTTGCTTCAGTTCTAATTAACTAGCTATCCCTTGGACAAGCTAATAGACTATCACTTTCAAGTTTTTTCAGTTCTAGTTAAGCTAATCATATGATTAAATAAAAAGAACCCAGGTCGTAGTTAGTTAGCTAAGTCCCAAAGTTCGGTATAAGGGGTGAAATTAGAAACACAAGACTTTTATTTTTTTATAAATACAAAATTAATTAATTTTAATTAATTATTTTTATTTTTAATAAATAGTAGGGCCCATATTTTTTTTTTTACTTTATTTAAGGTATTTTTCGGCATTGAAGGCCATTTAGACCCTATCTAGTAGATCTAGTAGATACTCTATTTATGTTGGCCTATTATTGGTAGCATATCCAATTGAAATGAATTTTTGTTACAGGAGACGAGATGCGAATTCTAGACCTTTAGTACCAAAAGATAATGCTCTACAGCCACAGATCATGGATAATTTTTAATATTTATTTTAATTAATTTTTATTTTCATTTTTAATAATTTTTATAAATGATACCTTTTTTAAGTTGCTAACTTCACAAATTTTTCTTAAACCTGAGCTAGATAATTATAATTAAAAATACTCATTTTTATTTTAACTTGAAGGTTTTGTTCTTGATTACGATTTCGATGATTTACTATCAGATTGATAAATTTTCTAGTTGACTAGAAGTGATGCAACCGGTCATATTTCTTATGTTAATAAGATTTAAACTTTCGACCGTAAGTTCTAGTTGAAACATTTTGTAAATTAGAATTAAATATACAAATTAAACAAAAATTTGTATATTTAATTCTAATTTTCGAATGTTCTTTCGGAAAGTAAAAACTATAGGTCTATATACCGGCAGGAAAAATCTGACATAACAGCACATAACACAAAATTGTATTACCTAAGGTAAGAGAAAATTGTTTGCTCTACGGTCCCATCAGTTCTTTTACGTTCATATCCCAACTTTTTAAGTCCCTATAAAATTTGAGAATTAATTGACCACAAGTCGGCTTAGAGAAAAATGAGTTTTCAATTTCAAAGGCCTCCTTTGCGGCTAAAAAGGCTTTTGTTATAATCCTTTCCATTTCGCGACATTATTAAAATTAAAGAAGGCTGATGAAAAAAATGTCACTCATAAGAAGTAGCAGAAAAAAAAAAATTAATCAGAGGTATATATCCTTTTATTTACTGTTTATTATTATTTTTATTATTTTTTTTTTTTAGGAATATATTAAATTAATCTCCATCTTCAATATTTGCTTTAAGAGCGAAATTCCGCTTGATCCGCCTCTGCTCGTTTTGATACGCTTTTACTGATTTTTCATCTCTTCATTATTCTTTCCCAATATCAGAATTTTTTTTTCCTTCCTTTTCATTAAATATTGCTAAGTTTGCTCTGGGTTTAATATATAACAAACAAAAAAAAAAAAAAAAAAAAAAGAAAACCGAAATTCGTTTAAGTTAATAAATATTTATTCAGATGAAAAGAAAAGGTAAACAACAACCTTTCAACAAGTATCGGAGTAAATATAAACTGTTTAAAAAGATACAAAAAAAAAAATATATATTGAATTAAAATTATTATATTGAATAAAACACATACATAAGTCATATCAAGATTTTTCTTATCACAAATCATCCAAATAAATAATTTCTAGGCTTGATTTAAGGGATGGGATGTATAAATTTATCCGTAAAGCGAACTCTTGACCCCTAGCACAAGTCGAGCCTCCTTTTTTAAGGGGGAACGGGAGCAAAAGTGTTACGCCTGTTTTTCCCGATAAGATGGCGTTGTGTGTCATAAAAAAAGTATGCCCAAAAAATCAAGTAATTCAAAAATTTGCCAAGAGATGTCAGAATGGTAGCTAATAATATTTAATACATTTTTGTAATAGTTTTTCATTTTTTGCTTTTCCCATTGGATACCGACCTTTATCCAATATTTAATACATTTGGTACCTTTTTCCTCCTGTGTGGGGCTTAGCATTTACATTTAAAAAAATAAAAGAATTTTATAAAATTTGTTTTTTATTTCAATATCATATTTTTCATAAATCAAAAAAGTAATATAATAAACCAGAATAAATAAATTGTCAGTGGTAGAGTTTCTGCCTCTTGTGCTAGGGGTTAAGGGTTCGCATCCCGTCTCATGCAACAAAAATTGAAAAAAAAAAAAAATTGAGAAAATATCGGGCTTTCCAGGCCCACCTAAGGTTAGCTGGTCCCATGCCTCCCCCCCCCAGTCAAATTCTCTAGTTACGCCCATGGAGTTACAACAATTTTAGTTGCTTGTGGACGCAGAATATGTGACCGTCCACATGAAAAGGTACCAAATTTTCATTGAGCTAAATTTTCAGGAGAGCCAATTTACTAAAAAAAGTTCAAAAAAATTGATTTTCTTTTATTATTGATTCCGATTCTCTAGTTCTTCATCTTATATGATGAAATATTCGATTCATCAGAATCGATGTACGTATTTTATATAAAAAATTTGAAAAACAAGACTCTAAACTTATTTTTCTCAACCTCTCATAACCAAAATTTTAAAAATTCATATCTTCCAAACAAAAAATGATAAACAAATTCTAAAAATACCGGCTTGCTCAGCAGGATGTATTCTGTACAGAAAGCATAAAAACTCAATTTTGACCCCGATGAAGATTTGGTACCTTTTCATGTGGACGGTCACATATCTAGCTAAACCCCTGTAAAAAATACATTTTTTTTAAGTTCCAAATGTTTAAGGGGCGGTCATACAGTATTTATCTTTGTCCTGGGTGGTGTACTGTATATGCTAGAACGGGCCTTGAGATGCTATATTTTTAACATCTTTTAATAATCCATAATTACAAAAAGTAAGATTTAACTTAAGAAGAAAAAAATAACGAATTCCACGCGCCATTTGAGAATACTAATTATTATTTAATAAAAAAAAAAGAAGAGATTTCTGTATAATTTTCTCGCAAACAAAACGCTCAAATAATAATTCATTCAATTTCAATTAAAAAGGTATTTATAATGTCTAGTGGCTTAATTAAGAAGTTGGAACGCGCCTGACTAATTAGGGCTCCAAGCTAAACACTAATTTCATTACTTCTAATTGAGCTTAATGTCCGTCGGATGACTTCTTCATCTTTTCTTAGTGGAAGAGGGAAAATTTTTTTTTACTGATTTACCAACTCTTGCATCCCCCTCTTTGCCCTACTCTTCTCAAACGCCTTCGTTTGATTGATTAACAATTAACCCACTTCTTTTATTTTTTCTTTTGTATTCTTCCCTTTGAATATCAAATAAACATTGAGGAAGAGTAATAATAAATAAATCCAATCAAAAAAAAAAAGAAAAAGAAAATGACTAAAATAAATGTAAAAAGAATTAAACAAATGTACTGAATACAAATGTTTTAAACAAAGGTGAAAAAAAAGTTCAAACAAAATACAAAATGCTTACTCCTCAAATATAAATTGGCAACATTAATCAATTGTTCTATTTTCATAGAAAGCTTTACGATTACTTTACATTATCAAGTAATAATCAAGTTGTTGTTGATAATTGATAATTAATAATCAAGTTTCCAAAAATTATATTTGACAGGGAACTGGGATCTGCATCTCTTGACTTTTAAGGTTACCAAAATTTGTCAATACATAAAATAATATTTTCTTTCCTAGCCGTATTCCCGCAGTGCGAGATAGGCGGAATGCGAACGGAAGAAATAGAACAGGCCGGCCCGTCGCACGGCCTGACGCCTGTTGAAAATATAGAAGGAAGGGACAGACATGTACAGAAGTACTGCCAGTCAGCTAGGGCAGCTCGTGGGCGCCATCCACAAACCCACAAGATGTGGACCCCTGAGTATAATTGGATAAAATAATATATATTTTTTAAATAAATTTTCTACAAATTACTTGTTCTTAAACATCAGTTTTTTTTTTTTTTTTTTGATAGATATAACAACAAGATCGAATAACAAAAAAAAAAAGATTAATATTTAAACGGAACCAACAGCCACTCCTATACCAAACGTCGCGGGTTCGGACCCAGGCAGTCCGATGATTTTATTTAAGCCATTTGGATACCAGATGGCTTAAATAGAAATGCCTGAACACCAAATTGATATATTAATTACAACGGTTATCGTCAAAGTCTTAAATGGCCTAAGTTGCCGAAAAGACTATATGAATGTGTGTGTGAATGCGAGTGTGAATGAGAAAAAAGTGTGAATGTTTTTAAAAAAAAAAAAAAAAAAACCAACAGCCACCTCGAAGAAATTTATCTGGATACTACATAAAGACAGAACTGTCCCGTATAAATCGGGATTTATGGTCACCTTATAGCTTAGAACACATAAATCAGAAGATAAATACATTCAAAATTCAAAAAATATCTAATAGCTCTTCTTCTATCATCGTCTTATTCCCGCGGTGCGGGGTCGGCAGACCTATTTCCCTCCATTTCCCACTACATGTGTTTTTGCGATCGAGAAGGATAGAACAGGCCGGCCCGTTGCACGGTCTGACGCCTGTTGAAAATATAGAAGGAAGAGACAGACATACAAAGAGCAGAAGAACTGGCTGTCCCAGCTCGGGCAGCTCGTGGTCGCCATCCACATACCTACAAGATGTGGGCCTCTGAGCGAAAAAAATATCTAATACCTACGACTGCTAATTTGTGATATGAATCAAATCTCTTTATTTAAAAAATTTTTTCTCTCTCTACTTATTATTATTATTATTATTATTTATATGATCATTTAACTTCAAAAATGATTTAAATGATTTATTAAGGAATGTCCTATTTATATTCCTCTGCCTGTTTGTGTGTGTGTATATACTCTCAGTTAAATATTGATATGCAAATGCTGAATTGAAAAATAGGTTTTTATCTGAAATGACATTTTCACTTTGCTCCTCTAATGGTCCCTGACATTATGCGAGCTCGAATGCTGGGCTCAGCTCATCATCAGCAGATCTCACTGACACTTAGCTAGCCTCACTCATGATAACAATAACATTTTCACTCTTCAAGCTTTATAGGCTGGAATCCAATTTAGATTAATCAAAAGGCAACTAGAGAGATTAACATTTCATATTTTATAACAAATTACGTTTTTTACAGAGAGAAAGAAAACTGAGAAATCAAAATAATAATGGTTTTCAAAATTTCTATATTTTATCTAAATATTAACTACCCTAAAATTGCTACACTTTTACTGAAATTTCAGAAATAGAAAATTTGTAAAATCAATTGATAGAGAGATTTAATTTTAAATAAAAGTAATTATTTAACATTACTGCATAACGATGGAATCAAAAGAAAAATGTGTGCAGTCATGTTTAATTAATTAAATTAACGCCATCATGGCTGACGTTTCGGCCATAGATCTAGGTCATCTTCAGAGTCGGATGCCAATAATCTATTTGGTATCCAAATCGTTAAAATAAAATTATCGAACTGCCTGGGATCCAAACCCGCGACCCTTAGGATACAGGGCAAGCACGGTAGCTACTACACCAAGCCCGAGAGCACTTTTTATTTTTTTTTTTTATAAAAAAAAAAACATTCACACACTTTTTCCATTTGGTATCCAAATGGCTTAAATAAAATCATCGGCTTGCCTGGGATCCGAACCCCCGACCCTTGGTATACAAGATAGGCGCGATACCAACTACATCAAGCCCGGGGGCCTTTTCTTCTTAATTATGCAAAGAAAATTATTATTATTCCATTCCGATCCAGTGCCTGCTTGAGGATTTGATTACATTTATAGAATCTCTCTCTCAGTCATTATTAGTGTCAAGCCTGACACGTTGTGGTTACTCTGAAAAGTAACTTTCATGGGCATGATACTGAGGTGGGTTCCAGTTTCCTTCCTCAGGAGGAGGCATCTCAAATAGAGTTGGATAATTTATTGCCATGAGGTGGATTTGAACTCGAATTGTCTTCAACTCAGGATTATAAGCTTAACTGCTCTATCCCCTCGGCTAATCGCCTCCTCATTCTATTCATAGAATACCCAAATGCAAATACATAAATATTTAGAGAAATCGTAACTTTAGGAATTAATAACTCACAAAGTTATAGGAATTTTGGGATGAAAATAATTTTCTTGTGATTCTTTTGTGGTACTCTTTTAAGTAGGCCTATATAAAATTTCGTTTTAAAATTCCAAATTCATCAAACAGAGCGTGACAGACAGACAGACAGACGGACATGAGAGAATTATATAAATAGATTAATTAAATTTCAAAAAGTCTCTATTATATTATAATTCAGTCAGGTTTTTCTGTCCCCCTTTGAAATCTCCACAACTACAATAGATTCCATTGGAAGTAAATAACTCGTCTGGAACTTTAGTTTGCACTCTCGTAAATCATTCATCAATTAAAATTTAATTATGATTTAATTATATAATACTATAATTAAATATAATAGGGCAGAGCGAAGAGCAGCTTTTCTAAAAGCTTACTTTTTTTTTTTTTTCTTCTTTACGCATCGTTTATATTTGAAACTAATTCGACCAATTAACGAATTTTTCAAAAAAAAAAAAAGAATTTTAAGTTTAAAGATTGGAAATTGCAATAGTGCTCTGGTCCAGTAGGAGAGTACTACGTACTTCATGCTGTAGTATTTATCATTTATAGATTCAATTTAA